>VZRH01007333.1:53822-64600 GCA_013397555.1 Urocynchramus pylzowi | reverse complement strand
ATGTTTGGTTATCCAAATACCTAAGTAAATAACTGGCATAAATAACAAAGGGACTATTTCTTTGTTCTAAAATTCCTTTATCTGATAATCTCAGGCAGTGTAAATAACTAAGGATAGGTTTTATTATGTCACACTGTGCAGCAATATAGTATTGCTGGTTCTTTGGGACAGCAAGTTTCTCTCCACAGTCCCCAGAACATTTTGGCTACCCCTATAAACTTATTACAATGTATTTCTCTGTTGTGGAATTTTCTTACAGTACCTATAAAATCCAAGCACCTGGTACTAGAATATCTCATTTATACAGCAAAATCCATCCCTCAGCACATGAATTTTTACATGCATATCTGCATGCACCCCAGGTCATTTATATTGGTCATGTATGTATCCCTGAAAATCAAGACGCATATTTTTATCAATTAATGCCTTGCAATTAAAAAAAAATCTAAAAATAGAATAAACATCACTTTTAGGGATTTAAAAGAAAAAAAAAAGACCAGTTTTATCAGCTTGAAAATGAATGGTTTCCTCACTATGTTAATTAATTGCAGTTGACAAAAGTAGGATCCTTCACTCCTCCTTTCATGTTGCTAATTCCATCCCTCCCTCCCTCTCTCTCGCTCTCTCCCCTCAATCAAACGTATGAAAGTATACCCTCTCCTTTCAGAAAGAAGCTTTTAGATTAATCATATTATCTTAAGGTTCCAAATCTCAATGCCTGCGTGACCTTTCTTCCGTTAGAATCCATTATCTTAAACTATCACAATAATCCTGGCTTTAGGGAGGGAGAGCGGGAAGCAGGAATCAAACCTAATAGATGGCAAATAAGATTAATCTATGATCTAAGTGCCGATTACACTTGGCCCTGCCCTTGAACACCCAGGTGTAACCTTGAAATTCACATCCGCTAAGACACTGCAATTGGATTGTGGGTCCCCGAAGGGCTGGAAGGGGCAGCTGGCCAAACTTTACCCGTTATTCCCCAGCGAGATGAGAGCTGTCTCAGCCTGCAGCTCTCTTACTGTGGAATTTGGCAGCAGCACAGCTGAATGTTTGTTTTGGGATGTTTAGCATTTTTTCAGATAAAACAGTTATTTTCAGGTCCTTAATTTTTTGTTTGTCAGAAGCAAGCAGCCAGGGAATGAGTGAACTTTTACCTGGACCTCACAAGAGGAGAAAGCTCTCTTTTCAAAATCTGATAACTCTGCAGAAGAAAACAGAGATATTTTCTTTCTTTATAGGCTGACCTATGGACCCTGCCAAAAAAAATGTTCCATGTGAACTTGAGTTTTCAAGGCCCTTGTTTTTCAGTCCCAAATACTCTGCGCTCTGAGAAAGGACATCTGTGATAAGATGGAAATTGGCACTGGTAACTCATGTACTATGGGTGAAGCACACTCCAAAGAGGCAGACCCAGAGGTAATTTTTCATCAAAGAACTTTTTAAAGCCATTATTAAAACTAGCATAAATTTCCTCTGTTTCTGGCAGCTTCAAGAGGCAGGACAGGATTGATTTTGATACAGCAGCTCAGTAGGTTTTTTTCTATTTATATGTAAGGCCAGATTCTCTGCTGGAGTAAAATGAAGAGTTTGCTGAGTTGTTTGAACCTTGACAGAGAGATGTTGGCTAGAGGTGGCTGTAATGTTCAACTGGAACCTAACCTCCATCAGCTCTATTTGGGAGGCAACAGCTGAACTCCCCAGCAAAGGGGCAATATTTCTGTTTGTAGCTGTGTGCACACAGAAATTCATTTGTGGGACAATAATGAGGGGGGTTAGACAATAAAGAGAGGGGGTTAGCAGGAATGTACACTGGAGAAGTCTAGTAGATTTCCTGCCCATGGTGGGGGTATTGGAACTACATGATCTTTGAAATCCCCCCCAGCCCAAACCATTCTATGATTCTGTATCAACATGAGGCACATCTGGTGGGAGGCTGACTCTGGAGTGACCCTCCAGTGATCTCACAATTAGAGGAGAAGGGAAGAAGAAACAGAGAGGGGCAAAATCACGTGGATTACAGGTACCACACTGATAGCCTTGCAGGGTCAGAAGTTGTCTGAGGGGTGAAATTGCTTCAGCCATCAACATCAAACCCTCCAGAGGGCTGGGAGCATCTTGACCTGCCAGGCTCTGCCCACCTCCAGGAGTCACACTTTAGGAGGCACCCACAGGATGAGATTCCCTGCCTGGAATGCCATGGGCAGAGGGGTCTTGTTTCACTGCCTCTTCACTTTTTTTCCAGCCTACAAGTGTTGGTTCCCACAGGTATTTTAAAAGCTTTGCTCAGCTCCTAGTGCTGCAGGGACAGTTTATAAACAGCATGACAGAGAGTTTGTCCCCAGCTCCCTTGCCTGGACACTGGCCTGCTGGGACCTGTGGATTCTATGTAGGTATGTAAATAAAACAGGAGATAATCTGACCCCACTTCTATTTAATTTAAAGAGAAATCAATGGGGAGGGGGAAGTTACAAAACGGACTGGTCAAGTGGGCTTTGATCAAAAAGTAAATCTGCTCACACAAGTATTGATCAGCAACATAGCTTCTTTCTCAATTCTCTTTGTGAGTACATGAATGCAGCATTAAAGGTGCCTGTGGTCCCAGAATTGTGATATTTTAGAAGTTTTGTAGTGTCATGAAATGCTGGATTATTAGCCTAGCAAGTTTGATCATCATTATAAATATGAATATGTTATTATATTTCTACAAATTCTGTGAAATTCCTCATAGGGATTTTAATTTTATGGTCATATCTCTTAAGGATCCTCTAGGATCAGCTCCCAGGT
This sequence comes from Urocynchramus pylzowi, assembly GCA_013397555.1. Classification (NCBI taxonomy): domain Eukaryota; kingdom Metazoa; phylum Chordata; class Aves; order Passeriformes; family Fringillidae; genus Urocynchramus; species Urocynchramus pylzowi. The sequence goes on along the minus strand of VZRH01007333.1, from coordinate 61,813 downwards.
TCAACCTGTGCTCCTCTAAACCTGGAGAAAATGAAGAGCTGGACACATCCATAAGCTGATACATGGGATACTCTGGGACAGGGGGTATAAGGCAGAACTTAGAGGCACATTTGAGGATGATGATGGGGATCCAGGGAAATGCTCAGGCAATGTGATGACACCAAGAGCCAACCAGAGCATGCAAACTCTGTGTCTTCCATCCAGAGAGGGTTAACTCTCACTTGCAGCAGGCAGCCTCATGCCATTAAGTCAGGGAGAGTAATGAAATTTCATTTAATTTGTCAGGAAGAAAGTGCTAATGTTAAAAGGCATTTAATAAAAAGGGGGAGATTCTTTGAAAGGAAGCCTTTAAGTAATTACTTCAAGTGTCTTAGGCCTACTCACCAGAATATTTACATTAGTGTCTCCCAGCGCCAAAGTGTAATTAAATTAGTGCAGCATTTACATTCCATCCTGGTTTTTTTTTTTCAGAAGTGTGATTTTATTAACAATTCTCAAAAAAAGAAAAGCAAGCCTTGATCTAATCAAATCAGGTGTTAGTATTTTTTTAATGTTCTCACTGAGAAAACTACTTAGTGAACTGGCTTGGACAAGGTGGCGAGAGGGGAGAAAGAAAACTTGAGTTTCTGCCTTGGGACTGATGTGGAAAACTGAAAAACACTTCAGAGACTGCAGAGATCTCCTGGTAGAGCTCATAGGGTGAGTCTGGCTGTCTGCACTAACCACAGAGGTGCCCATGGGAAAAGAGAAGGGGATGGAGAGGCAGTGGAGATGGCATTGGAAGGAAGAAACAGACCTGCAGAGCTTTCAACATCAGACAACAACAAAGTGCTGCAAAATGCTACAAAAAATATCTTTTTCATATTTTCTACTAAAAAGTTGTATTTTCTGAAAGATATGCATGCAATAGTCTTCTAGAGGAGGAAGACTTTTCTACTTTGAACTAAAGGGAATATGTTCTATTTTCCTTAGCTTCATTATAGAAGTTGCGTTTTAAAAGCAAATTTAAAGAAATACAACAGAAATTCACTACAGAAAAAACACATCTTGGAAAAAAATTTTCTGGGACAGAAATGGTTCAGGTTGTTGTACACAATCACAGAATTGCCACTGCCAGCACCAGAGGACACAGGAACTGCATACCAAGAAAGAAAAGACTATGTTTTTGGTTTGGTTTTTTTTTTTTTTTTTTTTTAATAAAACTGAAGTAAACAATGAATGTCTCATTTTGCAATTGTTGAAATGTTTTGGCAAAAGATGCATAATTACAATTAAAAATTCCCTCAGGAGGTAGCTCAGCATTACATGTCACTTTGTTCGAAATGAGAAAAAGGCATTTCCATCATAGAGGAATGAAGATCTTCTGTTAAACTTCTGGGATTATATGGGGGACACAAATTCAAAAACAAACTAAGCCAAACAGTTTTAGACATGACTCTTTCTTTATTATCTAGAGAGCGGAATCTTGGCTAGTTTTCTTGCATGTGAAACTTTCCTAGCTAGAATGTGTTTTGAGTGATGATGAGAACAAATAAACAGGAATATTTTGCAGAGTTGCATTGAAACACTGCCTATGGCTATATAAAACTGAGACCACTGCAACTGCTGCACAGCTTTCACCTGGGACCTAGGAACTCCAGATTCACATTTCTGCTGTGTTTATTTATCAATAGGAATTTCATCCAGCATCTCCATCAAAATATATAAAGTAAGTGCTTAAAAAAGGCACAGTTATGTGTCCTTTGCTTGTATTCACATTGTCCTGTATCTTACAAATGCTCTGGGTGGATGCTCTGGCTCCTAATTTGCTTGGTGAAATACCATTTTTAAAAGATTTGAAGTGTGAATGGTTACCAGTACAGAGGTCCCAGTGGCCTTCAGTAGCTCTCGGTTTTCACCAGGTCCAGTTTGCCTGCGAGTAACTCAGAGATGTTCTAGCAGGAGCACAGTAACATGCACTGTGAAGATAATCTGTGTCCACCCTGTGTCTAAAGATTTCTGAACACAAAAAAGAACATCTTTGTGGCTGAGAAAAATCTCCTGCTGTTGCCACTGTTTCTCTAAGCATCTACAGTGGAGGTTGCCTGGGATTTGGTGCTAAATCAAAGGATTTTGCAGGATAGCAATAGCTGAACCATCACTAGGGCAAGAGCACACACGTGTAACTCCATCCTAGGCACACCAATTTCCTCTTCCCATAGTACAGTGGATACAAAGGCAACCTAAACACTCAGAGATCCTGGAAAAACATCTGAGCTAGGGGAAACTGTCCAGCATGTCAATGAAATGTTGATGGGCTGACACTTCAGAAGGAAAAGAGGAAAGAACTGTAAAAGCAATGCACTCCACTTCTTCCTGCCAGGGTTGTGATGTTATTTACAACTTTCTAAGTTCTCTTGTATGTATCTGCCTGACTCAAAGTGGCTTTTTTATTTTTTCCTGTGCTCCACACTCTTTGAAGGATGACTGACTGAAGCTGCTGTGTGAGTCATGACAAATGTTTTAGTCTCCCAAAGAGACCCTGATTTGGACAAAGTCTGGCTGGGACAGCCTGGATGGTGCTGCCACGGCCAGGCATGGATCTGGATGGATTGAACTGGCTGCCTTATCAAGAGCCAAGATGTTTATTAACAGCATGGTTAAGAGAAAGGAAAGGAATTGAAACGCCTATGTGCATAAAGAGGGCCTTGGTCATGGAGATGGGGCATCTCTAAGGCTTCTTCATGTGTCCCAGTAGGTCTCTATCAATTTAGTTTGTGGCCAATCAAACCCCCATAAACCAATGCTCTTAATTGAAATAACACCAATCCCACTCCCACCTCTCACAACTGTTTTCCAAATAATTTTAAGATTGGCAGCCCATGTTTTAATTTACTGTATGTTTGGCTTTCCAGGTATTGGGCTTTTGAGTATGGAGTTTTATTTGTGGACCAGCAAACAAAAAATTCAATAAACCATGCTGGGATGGACATTTCCAACCCATGGTGTGCCTGCACTGCTCAATAGACCTGAACTTTCAAAGGGTGCTGAATCTTGTGTCTCTTTATATGAGGTTCAAACCGAGCACCCAATCAATGATTTTGGAAGGAACAAGAACCTCATGCTGCAACTATTCCAAACACACATTTGTAAGGGAGATGAGATTCAGGAGGAACAGCACTCTTTTCCAGATTAGGGCAAAAATAAATCAGTCCTGCACAAGGACTCTAAGATCTGGAGAAAATGGAACTTGCTGAATGCTGAAAACTTTTGAAATGCCGCACTTTTCCTCTGGTGCCTGAGAAGGAGCTAATCTCTTTCAGAGATCTGGTCCTGCCTCTTAAAAACACATTTTTTTATGGTAGAACAGCTGTTGTTGCTTCTGTTGTGATGATCTAGGTGAAAAGTTTGGTAACAGAGAGGGAGGCTTTAAAAAAAGCAAAAGATTAAAAAACTTAAAAAAAATTCCGCCCCAAACTCACCCACTTTAAAGAAAAAACCCCTTCTGCTCTGGCCTTTCAGAGACATTAAACATCTAGAGGTTTTTAATGCAATTAAAACAAATGCTGACGTTATTTATAGTTAAATTACTGGCAAGAAAAACAACTAATGAACAAACCCCACGTTTGTACCATTAAAAAAAAAAAAAGAAAAAAGAAGGAAAATCCTAAAGGGAATGATTTGTAAGGATGTGGTTAAACCTATTTATACCCTGGGTTCTATTTGTTTTACAACCAGCGGTGCACGAACAACATGAAAGGTTATCTTTGACAAGGTTTTAGCTATTATTTTCTTCCAGTGAAATGGTATTTCTTGAGAAAAAAAGGTCTTCAGAACAAAATAACAATAAATCCTGATTTAGATACATAAAGCTGCCATCGATATCACATAATATCAGTGTTCTTTCTCACTCGATACAGGCGTTTTTAAGATAAATGGTAAAACTGAACTGGAAATCCATCTGGCCAGCTGCCTGATCTAATGAATAACCCCACTTTGGCTCCTGCAATGTAAGCAGAAAGAGTTCTCTCCCGGCCGCTTTCGTCTGTCATGAATCTACAAGACAGCCGACATAATATCTGGGCGACAACAGCGTGCTAACAGTGCAGTGACTTCCATTTTCTTTGCTTTCTATTGATTTTCACTTAATAACTGGCGAAATACTAAACGTCCGCCCTGAGTACCTAATAAATCCTGCCTGAGCTTTTTATTGAGGAGAATTTAATAAAAACAACCATTGCGGCTGAGGGATTTTTCTTCTGGACAGAGCATGGTGAGGGGTGGGTGGTGTTCGTGGGGGTGGGGGGAGAGACATTTGAATTTTCTAATTTTTTTTTTTTTTTTAATATTCCCCCTCCTTCTCTTCATTGCTCTCTTGAGGACCCAGCATTGTTCCTTCCAAGAGGACCCAGTTACTTTGCCTCATGTTTGTTTTCTCCTTGACCAGAAATGGCCACTGCACGCACATATTGCCATTAGATGGGGAAAGAAGGACATCTGCAGAAGGAAGGCACTTCCATCATGTCCATCCTACGCACCCACAATTACTTCTTCAATCTGATTTCAATTCTGTTAATTGTTATGAAGGTTCCCTAATTGCCAAGTGCGGGGGCTGTCAGAATCCTACAGTAACACGCTTTTTATTGTCCCATTTTACAGCTATTTTATGTTTGACACTTGACACGCAGGCGTGAAGATCCCCTGTCGGATTGGTTGGCTACTGTAACAAAATGGCATTTTTAAGTTATACGAAGTGTTAAATCTGCATCCAGTTAGAAACAAAACAAAACAAAACCCGGTGGTTTATAAGTTGACAATTAATTCTAATTGTTAGCTTGGGAAAAAAAATCCACTGGAAAAACAAAGTAAAAGGCCAAACCCCTTCTTTCTCCAGCTGTCCAGCAAGTGTGTATGTGTGTATTTATATGTTAATACATATGTTATGTACAGTTTTCCTCACTGAAGATGAGATAGGCAAGAATGGGACACCATTCCTAAGCACAGTGTATTATTTTCCTCTGCATAACCTCATGGAATGGCTCTCTTTCTTTGCCAATAAACTCAACAGAGTTCCTATTATACAAAGCTGCTCTTTTAGAGCATTTGACAGTTTTTATTTTAATTGACACAGAGGCAGTTTCAAAGTCATTGGGTTTAATGAACAATCATCTTAGCATTTGCCTGCTCAAATCCTCTTATTCCCAGCAGTTCACAATAAAGTTTATTCTAACGGTTGAAATTAAAAAAGGAGAGAGAGGCAAGTAGAAATGTTGAGGAGCTTATATAAAAATCTGCGAATCTCAAGTTTTGTGCAGTGCTGTTATGAAAACTACTCAGCCATGCAAAGCAATAAGAGGTTTAATTACTCATTGGTAGTCCCTCTGCTGCTCCTGATGTGGCGTGTGGTGTTGCAGAGGCCTGGGAGAGATAATTGAGGCATATGGGTGGAGTACAGCGCTGCTCTGGCAGCTCATCTGCTTTTTTTTTCTCATTTTTGTGTGCCTCATTTCTCCTGAGGCAGAAGGCTCAACAGTTCAGCACAGAGAAGGGTCCAGTAGATGAGCTTGGGTTGAAGCACATGAGGGAAGAGGACACCTCACAAGGGAAGAGGACAATCTCCTGGTGGTCTGGCAAATCCATGCTGACTTGATCCAAGAGTCAGCATGAGAAACCTCTGAACCACTGAAAAAAAGATCTATTTTCAGGTTTGTTTAATTTATCCCATCTAGGCATTACTGGGCTCATGTGGCTGAGGATTTAATGGCTTGTAATAGGCGTAACATCAGTGACAGCCATGGCCTCTCCCTTCTGCAGGGTATTACAAGGTAAAGGGAAGGGCAGGGTTACTGAACCTGAACACAACCTGGGCCCTTACAACCACGTGGAAGGAATATCCAAACCCAGAAATTATTAAATCTATTTATTGTTTAAGGGCAGACTAATTTGTCAGTTTTAGGGCAGACTAATTCATGAAACACCTCTGTTGCAAAACTTCATGTGGCAGCTCTGTGAGAATAAGTGCTAAAAGTTTCTCCTCTGGTTTATTAATATATGTTAATGACATTCAGCAGCTGGAAGTAAAATCGATGTTCCAGCAGGGTGTGATCAAATTGTTCTTCATAGCTGACCAGCCAGTAATTCGTGTCCTACCTGTCATTACAGCTTGGAATCCTCTTTCCTAAACTAAAATATTTTTACAGTTTTCACCAAATGGATAAAACAAGAAGAAATTTTATTACTATCTAAATGGAGTAATAGAGTGACAGGACATATTTGCATTCTGAATAGATTAGCTGGTCTTTTAAATATTTATTTGTGTCTATTTTCAAAGTCCCTGATCCTCTGAAATTTTCCAAACACTTCTGATTTGACAGACTGGGAAATCTGTCTGCAGCTCCAATTATACTTGAAAAGATACATATAAATGATTTGACAAGTTAAAAATTAGCAGCGAGTTCTATACCTAGCACAAATTGGTGAGCAGCAGTTCATAATTCATGATACTTCACTGTAAAGTTCATGTAAATGCTGTATGTGTGGGATCCTTTAATTGGTAAGCATAAAGGTGTATTGCCATTCACCTAATGTATTCTATTGCTCAACAAAAGGTTGTTGTAGTGAGCCCTGATTGTGACAAATGATTTACTATTAGGAACATTCTGTAATTATTGTTCGGTGGTACCACAGACCGATACATCATTAACATGATAGACGACCTTTTATATCAGCAAAAATAACTAAATTAATAAAAATGGCTTCATTCCAAACCCTGTCAGAAAGCCAATACTCGAAACAATCAAGTATCAGTGATACCTGAAAAGACCAGAGTTATATTTTTGTTAAGCAAATCTTATTGTTTGTGTAATAACATTGACGTGCTGTAGAATAGAGGGTTGGATTTTCAGCTGCTGTGAATCAATGATCTAATTAATTCTATTTATGTGGAGACACACCACTCCACATCTGTCAAGGGTATGATATGTAGGATTTTTTTGTACTGCTAAAAGCACGACTGCAAATGAAGTAACAGAAAACTTTTCTTTTTCCTCCTCAAGAATTCTGGGAAGAAATGCAAGTGAGCTCTGACATGCTGGTTCTTCAGATGCTGCTCCCAATTCCATCCACACAAAGCCAGCGTGACTCTCCTGAATGAAATGCTTCATCCAAATTTATATCTCCATCATTTGAGTTCAGAAAGGACAAAATCCCATTTTTTTACCTTTGAAGTCAAGGATTTGGAAAACTACCTGAAGAATAATTTGTTTTCTACCCAAGATCATGAATTCTTTGTTATCTACTATCCATATTCAGGTTTGGTTTTGTTTTTTGGTTTTTTTTGTTGTTTTTTTTTTTCCCAAATATTTTCTAAAAGATATTTGGGGAAAAAAGTTTCTGATGGAAAATATTGAGGCACAAGCTCTGGAGATATTGTTGCTTTGCAGAGCACAGATAACTTGGGGGTGATGCTGTTTGCTATCTCCACTTAAATTCCTATCAATTGCAGATAATTTTAATGAGGAAGATAAGTATCTTTTGGGAAATAATGTGAATCCCCCAGGCTATCTCCCTGAGTCCACTAAGAGCCAGAAGGAAGTAACAAACACAGGTACTGAAGCTTGGGGAAAGGTTAGAGAGAGTGTTATAGAGGCCTTCCACTCAGGAATTTCTTTCTTGTCTTCATTTATGACATCTCTCATTCCCTCTCTTATTTAAGGATGGGGAAGCCTCTATTTTAGAAAGGAAGAAAATCCATGGTGAGACTTATGCTGGAGAAATCCCTGCAGAAAGCCATCACCACGGCTGAATGTACCACTCTGGAATATTCCTCTATGATATTTTTTGGTTTATTTGGACCCCTTCTATATTCACCCTTTAATTTAATCTCCTCTTCCTCCTTTTATCATTCCACCAAGTTTTGCATTCCCAAGGTAACCCGCAAAAAAAAAAAAAAAAAAAAAAAAAAAAAAAAAAAAAAAAAAAAAAAACTCAGTTGGACACAAGAAAAAAGCCCA
>VZRH01007333.1:21351-53634 GCA_013397555.1 Urocynchramus pylzowi | reverse complement strand
TCTAAAAAAGAGATAATGAACTCAGTTGGTCACATGTCAAAGGCTCACTGTCGTACCTCTCTTTCTTTTTTCCCTGATTTTGTTCAAGTTCCTTCATCAGGGACTTCTCTGTGTACAGATGTGGCTTTGTCAGTTGTCTGTGCAGACACCACAATGATAAACAGGGCAAAGAAATGCAATAGTTGGATCACAAAATGTTGCAGGATACCTGATTTGGTTTTCTTCACCATAATAAAGTCTCCGGGCATTATTCCAGTGACACAATCTGAAAGAAAAACAAAAAACCAATTAATGTACAGGACATTGTCTTCTAATAGGCAAGGAACAAGATTTTGGGCCTTCACTCCTTCAGCAGTTGTGTTACAACTCACTGCAACCTTCAGCAAATCCCTTTATTGCATCTCTGTAAAATATTGGTAATGAATTTACGTTTTGTAAAGTGCTGGGAGATCTGCAGATGAAAAGCACTATATAAGCTAAGTGTTATTAATGTGATTCACTCAGTGAAATGAAATCTCTGTTGAGCAAAATACTGTTCTGTAAAATTTGTATTTAAAGTTACATATTTTACAGCACCAAGAGAATGAAGGTTGTGTCACTTTTTCCAACATATAAACTATATTTAGCAATTTATTCCTTGGCTTCTCTCTAAGTAAAAGAAAACAGCTTGATGTTTAAAAATAACATTTTGTAGGCTTGACGTTTATAATTTGGACTGGAATACTTTTTAAACAATTATTTAAAAAGAATGAAAAATCTCTTTCTGTTCATATAGAACAAATTTTAATTCTTGCATGGGCCATATATGTGAAGGTTAGCCATTTATCTTGAATCTGATTTCAATTTCATATGAACATTGCTATAGAAAAATGTTTCTAATGTCAACCATTTTTGTGTTTTCTTTTAAAGCATATCTTGCCTGTTACTCTTGCAGCCTGTTAAACAGTGGGGCAGTGTTTGGCTGCTGGACAGTTCAATTTTGTAGCAAAACCTCTTTTACTGCTTAGATGGGCTAAGGTGCAAAGGGTTATACAAATCACATAAATATAAGAAAGTATATTTGACTCTTAAAAACCTTTTGATTTTATTAACTGATATTACCTAAAACATCTTCAAGGAAATTGTTTCAAACATCTGAGTTTTAACCCAATATTATTATTTTTTTTTTTTATGAAAGAGAGCAGTAATTCCTGATCTTTTACTGTAATTCATTTTTAAACATCTTTTTGTATAAAAAGGTTTTGGTTGACAGTGACTTCTGCCAGGAATACAACCCAGATTTTTTATCTTGAATCAATTAATCAATTATCACTATTACTGGAGTCTAGGGAAGGAAGGAAAACCTTTTACAGAGCTTTACCAGAGGATGTAACTATTTAAGAAGAGATGAATCTGGATTCCATCTTAAGTGAAATGTTGTTACGATTCTGATAAAAGCCCCCAAAATTTCTGTGTAAGGGCAGTGCAAAACACTGTTTTTCTAGTTCTGGCACCTGAATTGCAGCTCTAAGCTCCCATCACCTGAGCTTTTTTGTGAAAATTTCCCTCATTAGATATGAGTTATTATCTATAGAAACCTGTTTGACCCACTATCACATTCAACCTTCCTTTGAGTAGCTGGAGGAAGCACGGAAGCATTTACCCAGTTTCTTCATTTATTACACAACATCCAGATCCTGATGCAAATGATGCCCTAACTTATTGTGGATGTCTAGCCACCAGACATTAGCTTCTCAAAAAGTCTGCAGGCTATAGTTAACCTGGAAAAGCACAGCTTTGAACTGGGAATAGAGCCTGCAGAGAAATGTAAACGTAAACCCAACTGATTGAGGAGGTAATGCAGTGTTTTGTAAAGAAAAGCACACAATAGCTCCTGGAGCCATGGTCCTGTTTATAGTAAAGAGATGAAGGTGCTACCTTGAACTTTTTTGTAGCAAGGTCTGTAGCTGCTTTTAATTCTGATGTAATATAATGTACTAAAATATAACATAATATAAGGGAATTAGGCAGGTATCTGATTATTTCTAATCTCCAGCAAGCACAAGAAAGGACAAGCCTTGCTGCTTGTGCATTCCCTTGGAATGCTACATGGACTTACTAAATAAATCTAATGAATGAGTTTCATTGTTTGAATAGGTCCTTGTTTTCCAGACTTTAGACTCAAAGAGATATTCTTTGTCCAGTTCTTCTAGATCAAGGCTAGACTTCTTCCTAGCAGTCATCAGTGACTCTTTGAAATTGTTTTCAAAGCCAAATGTTGGCTGGAACTATTTTAGGCCCTGCTTTTGCTACCTTGGGCCTATCTGAAAGGAAGAAGTTTGCCCTTGAAAGAGAGTTAAACTGCTATGATTCACCGACTTGGAAGAATTGCAGGATGCTGATGCCTGAAGTGGTGCCTCCCACTGGACCAGTGCAAGTTTCCTTCCTTCTTGTCTGACCAAGCCATTAAGAAGTTAGTTAATTCCCTGATGGTTGCTTCCAAGGAATATTCAAAAAGGAAATACCCAGCCCTGGAAAGGTAATTTACCTAGACAGGATTTGAAATGCAAGGTTCTCAGCTGAGGGAGAAAGTCCTATATCCCATCTGGCTGTGGGAATACAGCTTCACAAAATTTTCATCCCTTGAGCTAACAACTGCAGACGTTCCACTGGGAGGTGTCCTATAAAATCCAAAGTACTTGGAGATCCATATATTATCACATATTCTCTCTTGGAGCCAGAAATGTGGCCCACTGTTGTTCTCAGAGAAACAGTGGCAGAGCAACATCCTCAATTTGAGAACAGTTTGAATCCTCATCTGTGTGTGATGTCTCCCAAACCAAAGCTATTTTTGACTTGGTGGAGGCACAAGTGGGAGGAAATGCCAGCTCTCTGTCCTTAGGGACTCGCTGTAATTTGTTTCCTTTGTTCTTAAGGAGCAGATCCCCAGCTGGTGTGGAATGGTGTTTCAGATGAGCTATGCTGGTGAGAAACCAGTCCCAGTGCCTGATGCACTGGTGGAGCTACAAAAACCACTCTACAGGCAAAAATATTTTGTGCTCCACCCAAACACAGCAATGCTATTTGAAATCCGAGGGGCTGGTAAGGTCAGGGAAAGCTCACACTAGATCTACTTTTTGGGGTGGGAAATGCCATTCAAAGGACCTCTGGCTGGTTAAAATGTTTATCAGAGATTTTAATATTAATTCCTTCTATGTTTTCAAAATCCAGTTTACTCCTGAGAAGAATACACTGGAAAGGAAGTTGTAAGGGGCTGGAGCAACTGCATGGAAATAGGTAAAAGTGACTTGGAAGCTCTGGATCAATTCCTTAGGAGCAGGAACAGCCCCACTCCTGTGTTCCTGGGCCTTCTTGGCATTTTTGAGAAAAAAGATACTGGCTGTAGGAAGAAACAGCACTGGAAGTGACAGACTGGCCTGAAAGTACAAACACCTTATGCAAATGAAAAAGATTTTAGTAGATAACAACACACTTTTGATCCTTAATCAAATGTGTTTTGGCCTGTGGGAAGACTGCATTTTAAAATAATTTCTGCTTCCCACCACTTCTCCCCTTCCTCACCTTGTCTGCACTCAGTAGTCCATCAAAAAATGCTGAAGGTATCTTCACTGGAAAAAACCAACCACCACAAACAAATGAAAAAAAACACCCCACAGTCTCTCCATAGTATTGGTGTATCAAAACCCCTGACAACTGTGTGAACATATTTTCAACACCTGTTCAGTCCTTAGCCAGATGCCTCTTTATTTCAAGGTTTGTGAATACCTACCTGCTTGCTTAATATATTTGGTTTAAAGTGTGCAAAATTATGCAGCAGGAGGAATTAGTGATAGTTCCTTGTCTCAATCATGCTTTTTGAACCCTGCAATTGAAACTTTGGGATCTGATGTACAAATTTATTAATTTTCTTTCTTGCTTGTGTGCCTCTCTCCAAGTTTCTGCCTCAGTTTACTGTTTATAAAGAGTGATTTTTATTTAGAATTAAGCATTACAGTGACCTGTTGATGCACAGTTGTGCTTTATCCTACACTACAATTTCCAAGTAAAGGATTTCCCTTCTCCATGATGGTCACACTGGGCAGTATCTCACGGAGATGTAACTGCATATCTGGGAAAAAAAGACAACTTCTTCCTTGGTCTGTCCACTGAAATTTCATCCTTTACACCACTCTCCTGGCTCAAATCTATTTTACACATAAAGGTTTAAAGGACTGTTCCTTCCTTTACTGATATGGGTATATAAATACATCGAAATTTTGTTAAGCCTGAAACACCCTTTTCTCAGAACTTTAATTTTTGATGTTAAAGATTTATCTATCTCTGAGAGCGCAACAGGCCTCAGCCTTCCACAGCTCCAAGACATAGATGTCTGATTACTTAAGCTCTATTTGAAATTAAATTCCAGCCTCAGGGGCATTTTGATAATAAATTCATTTAGGGAAGAAGTTTCTTTCACAGACGAAAACATCCTCTGCAGCCATGCTCTGTGCCAATATATCCACCGAGAAAATTTTAGGGTACTTTCCTCACATTTCTCATTCCTGTATTCTTGTCTATGGTTTGACTACCTGATTCACCACCTTTTTTGGCGGGAATTACTGTCCTGCACTTGACTCAGCTTTATTGCACTGCCAAGATTTCCTCAAGCTAAGCACGTCTACATCACCACTCAAATCTGCCTTTAAAGATGCCACCAGCCTGCCAACACATCTGAGCTTCCTTCCCCCTCCTAATCCTGCCTTGGATTCTTAGCAGAATCACCTTGATGACTGTTAGTCTGTTCTCCTCAGACTCACTCATATTTTGGGGGATTAGAGAGAGGAATTAAATTCCACCAGGCTGGAAGTGGGGCTCACAGAGCAGATGCTGGTTAAATCCACACAGCACCACCCAAACGGGCTCTGGGCATGCTGAGCACTCAGGGAGGGGGGCCAGGAGGGTGAGCCCTGACCCCAGGCTGGTACTTGGTATGTGTGGAAGGAGAGGGAGTTTCCCAAACCACAGTGGTTTTGCTCCCTTGCAGGGGGAAAGGTGAATAGAATTTTAAAAATGAGGTTGAGAGAAGTGAGCTAGCTTTCTGCTAGCTTTGGTTTTCCCCCAGGAATAATTTCTGATACTGTTTCTTTTGTCTCTAAGAAATTTAGACCATATTCTCCTGTTGCTGAATTTCAGCCTTCATTTGATACCACACTACAGTGGCTTATAACAGTGATCAAAATGAATGTTGAATTCCCAAGGACTTTACTGAGGTTGCTGTATCCAACACTCAGAAAAGCACTTTGAAGAGGGGACTAAGGATTGTTATTTCCAGTTTATGGATACAGTGTCATAATTATCACAGACATCAAGACGAAGGATTGTCTTGCACGTATTTCTTGTCCACAGTAAACCACAGAGGGAGGTGGAAATCTCAAGATAAAGAATATTCCAGCAAATTTACAGACTGCTTCTAGCGAAAAAGATAAGCCCTTCATCTTCTGTGGTTTGCCTCACCCTGATTTCTATCTTTTTTTCTCACACTAACCCCGAGTAGGAAGAATGAAGAGAGAACATTGATGAAGGGCTTGCAGGAGTTTTGCTTGTAGACAAATTCTGCTATTGACCACTTCCCTGGAAATCTTGTTTACAGGGACTGGATTTTAGGACCACATTTGCATTCAATGATAATGATTTTCTTTTAGTCCAGCTGGGATAACTGCAAAGATAGTGCCCAACTGCAACTCTGTTGAAGAGTGAGTGAAAAATAAATTACACTTCTTAGATGGTGGAGCAGTGGGAAGGCAAAATGCTGAAGAAAAATTTACACTGTAAGATACACAACAAGGACTCTTGATTATCCAGGTTAAAATAACTCCTTGGCTGTGCCTTGTATCTAGTGTTATTATCACTGCCAAGAGCTGCACACCTTGTTTGGATTTAAAAAAAAAAAAATAAAAAAGATAATGCTTTTAAAAAAAATAGCCTGGATCTTTAGATAGAATTGAATGTTCTGTGACTTTAAATGAAAGCTCCAGTGTTGTTGGGCAAATAAATTTAAACCACTTAACATGGCAGAGAAGGTCAGGCAAGCTTATTATAGTGATCATAGCGTTACAGCTATTGCGATTGACCGCTGCTCTTTGGAATCACCAATAATCAGAGGCCGCAAGCTGTGTTTGCAGAGAAAGGTCATCATTCATTTTTTTCGAAGCATTAATATCTTTTGTTTGTTTGGCTCAACATGAAACAGGAATCGATAGAGGTAATTCACAGAGCAATTAGCCCCTCATCTGTCAAACGGTGTCTGGGTGTATTTAACAAAAAGACCTTTGGAAAGGTTTAAAAAGGAGGAAAGTGCCTGTACAATCAACAATTTATATTTTCTACATGACACGTTGTGTATGTATCTGTGAAGAGAAGGGACCTTGGGACTAAAAAAATATACATAAAACATGCTGTAAATCTGTACTCAGACTTTAAAAACCCACAGTGAGACAAACTGTTAACTGACTTGGAGAAGTTTTCCATGCTGTTCTTAGCGAAGATAAAAATTTTCTACCCAAGGCTCAGGCAAAAAGTTAGACAGCTGTTCAAAAACTTGTCAGATTAATTACATGAGGGGGAATGGAGCAGCATATAAAACATAAGAGGGCAGAGACAGAGGCAAAAGGTCTCTTGCTGCCCTGCTCCTACAGTTCAGGGCACTGCGAGTCCCTCTTCCACCCAAGAGGTTTTTCTTTATGGGGACACTTAAGGGAGTTAAGGAAAATGGAGAAAAAGTGCAGAAATCAGAACATAAGTTATTGCTCTGTTACACTTACGAAATCTGGTGAACTTTCACATTTGAGAGACTGAACTGGGAGAGTAAAGCTACAGTAGATCAAGGGCACTTTATTTCTGAAAAAGAGTGTCTACCAGGGGATTTCACATACATTAAGAGTTGGCTGCATGGTGCCTGTATTTGGAGGTAGAAGACTGGCAAGGAGCATATGGACTGTTAAAAAGGGTGTATTTTAGACATATCATAAAAGGTTTGGAGGTCGTCCCAGAAGTTCAGATGCTTATTGCAGATAAAATTTGGTTATCTCAGCTGCTTAAGAATAAGGCTTTCAATTTTATTAGATGAGTAATTGTAGGTTAAGCTTTCCTCATTTTTTTTTTTGTCTCAATACTGAAATTCTGTATCCCATTAGAAAGTTTAGGGTTGGCAAAAATTAAGATCTCTTTCAAAGTCCAAGATCGTGAGTTCCAGTTAAAATAAATTTGAAAGTTCCGACAGAAAGCTTTCTGCACTTTCAAATTTTTATTGATTTTTGTACCTTATTTTGTGATGTCCATAGTACATCACAAAATATTAGTATTTGTTAATTTTTTGTTAATTATTAACAAAATTTAATTATTTGTTTATTTATTAACCTTCAGGACTCAGAAGGTGTTATGGATCTCACCCATTGATAATATAGGGAATCTTGCTTAATTGGAGCCAATGGAAATTTGGATCTTGGGTGCTATAGACCTCGCAGATGCTTATTCAGAGGATGCTCTCAGAACTTTCTTCAGACCCTCAGACCTATTCCAGGGTCAAAAGCACCTGATGAAAACACACTGTCAGTATTTTAAAGAAGTATCTGGATTCTCTCTGTCTTCCTAGATCTGACTCTTTCTCCATCAAGCTTTCAATAATTTTGTTTGGGACCTTTCTTTTATACCGAAACACCAAAACTATTTTAATCTTTTTATTTCATGGGTGGTCATTTGAATTTGCAGTAAACTGGGAAAGTTTTCTTTGTGGCCTCAGAAAGCTCATCAGTGATTAGGAAGACTTTCATCATATACTTTTATCATATACATACACACTTTTAAAGCTAAGGCATCCAAAACAATAAAAATTAAATAGTCAGTGAGAGTTTTTTACTCTTATTTCACTAATTCTTAACATTTTTAATTTAGGGTGCTGTGCAGGTAAGTTGACCACCTTCATAAAAAACACCTCTCAGATTTTAGTCTGAGGGCAATCAGTGGTCTCTGAGGTTCTTGCAGGTTGCCTTCAAAGTCCTATTATCCTTGTGGTCAAAATTCTATTATCTTTTCAATGTTTTTTCAATTAAACATTTGATTAATTGTGCTTGGTGGTTCATGACAAATTTGGAGTGCTGACAATGCTCTGTTTGCCCCCAAAGTGTGAGAACCAGTGCTCTAGAAGAGGATTATATTCCTTTCCCTTTTGATAATGGTGATTTAAATCCTTGCAGGCTCTTCTGTGAATTTTCTCTGATTTTATGAATCTATTCTTAGATTTTAGCTAGATGGATGTGCTGCTGGGGATTTTGCTACTCTGTTATTGTCACTGAGGTAGGATAGTCCATCAGCAAAACACCTCTTAAATATCAGTCCTGGCTACCATCCAGAGAAAACCAAGACATGCTATTGAACAACACTTAGGACCAAATCTTTCTTTCTCCTCTGCCACCACTAAGCAAATTCGTTAAAGGTCTTGGCCTGTATTTAAAATAACATGGGCTTAAAGAACTTGCTAGTGTTTCATCTTAGAAGACATTAAGTGTTAGAGGAAAGGCCAAAAAAAATGTTGGCAGACTCCTCATCCAAGGAGTTCAAAGATGGTGTTGATACCTAAATGTCCAATCCATCCTTACACATCTGCTTGCCAGGCAACTTGTCTGAGGAGCTGGGCAGGGTTTTCAAAGCAGCAAATGGCAGAGAGATGCCTGACTACCATTTGTGCCTTTGAAAAATCTACCTTCTTGTCTAGAGTGACATTTCCCCGAAAATTTACCATCAGTGGTAAGAATAAATGGCTCTGACAGTCCCTCAACAACTGCTAGCAATTAGAACCATCTAGATCTGAGCTGACTCTACATGCCACAGCATTTAAAATCCTGGCAGTCAGTTTGTTAGCACTCCCACTGGTGAGCACAATCTCTGTCTGTATCTGTGAAACATTTCCAGGTAAGTCAGTTATGTATAATTGCCATTCCAAACAAAGTTTTAAAAAAAGAGAGGTGGAAACCTTTGTATCTTGCACAATAAAGGGAAAACATTGCATAGAAAGTCAGCAAAAGCCAGAGAACCCCAAGAGAAAAGGACAAAGCTTATTTAGTGTATTTACAGTAGTATTTTTACACATTGCAGCAAGTCCAAACTGGAAATAAATGAGTTTAAGGCATGCTGTCATTCAAAAAAGGAACAAAGCACTAATTGCTGTTTGGCATCACGTTTTTGTTTATATTTATGACTGCCTTTCTTAAAAGCCTGACTTCCTATTCATGTGCAGGTTTCCTTAAACAGTTTTAAACGAAACAATTAAACTTTCATTCATGGATATAATCTAATAGGAAGGAATTCTTCTGTCACTTTTTTTTTTTTTTCTCTTGAAGAAGAAAATATTTCAAATTAGCTTTACAAGTCTTTCAGGGAAATAAAATCCCATAGGACAGCAGCTCTCAAGATTAACCCACAATATGTCCCTACATGGGAGAAGGCAGCAGTTCCTTTTTGTGGTGATTTTGACAACTGAATTTTCTTAGGTGAGAGCAACATTTCTTGGAAATGGAAAGGATATTTATCTCTGTTTTGCAAAGGGCCAGGGTACACCTGTTCTTTATCTCAAGGACCCATCCAAGGGTAACTTGAAGACTCGCTTGGTTTTCCAGACTATTGGCAAATATTCAAGCTTAGCCTCAGGAAGAACCAGGGATGTTCTTTAGAGGGGGTATGTGCCCTTTCATACTGAACAAGCACAGCAGCTGGAAATCAGTTTTCAGCCATGTGCTGGGCCACAGAGCATCCTGCCCTTACAACTGCATTCCGTAATGACTCATAAAATATCCAAGACTTAAAAAAATGTGAATGCTTTGTCTTTGAGGATAGTAAATTTTGAAGGAAAGAACTGGTTAAGTATAGACATAGTAAAGGAGTTTGGCCTGGGTGACACTAAACTCAGAGTGGAAGTGGAAAGTAAACCAAATTTCAAGGCAGAGACATTTGCCACACTCCTCTTAGAAGTCCTGTAAATAAAGATTCTGTTGAAGCTGAAATATTTCCACAAATAATTTTTAGCTTAGAAATAGCATATTTTATTGAAACACTTCCAGTTAACCTTGTTGTTGACATCAGGCCAAGTACTGAAAACCCTTTTTCAGGTAGAAAGAGCAACAAAATATGGAATAGCTTCTACAATGAACTCAGTAGGCATCAGAGGGAGAGATGCACCTGGAACAAAGCTCAGGTCTGGATCAGGAAAAAGTCATGCTTCCTTCATGGTGCCATGTCACATATGGAAATGCTTATGCAGATTGCTCTCAGAGCCTCCACAGTGCTTTACAGAGGATAGGCCTCTTATTCATCCAGATCCAACCTGGAGCTGGGTACAGATGAATTTTTAAAGGCCCTCGTCTAATGAGCTTTGGGCCACAGTCAAATTAGTGTAATAGAGAAGACATTTTCAGAAAAAGGCCTGTAAACTTGTTTGGGTTGGATTTTTAAAAGTACCTAAGTGAACCACACTTTTTTCCAAGATTTGTGAGTGCCTTTAAAAATACCATTCTTGGAAATTTGGGTTTCAGAAAACGTTAGGCTGACATGAAGAATAATTTTTTTGTTATAATAATAATTGCAAGATGAGGGCTTGTCCATTCTTCTTTTGCTTTGAATACCAGCCCATTCCCTCAAGACAGGATCGGATCCAGAGTTTCTGGGTTTCTGTTTTGCCATGTCTGGTTGAAGGCAATGAGAATGTGCTTTGTTTTGGGTTTTCTTTTTGCTTTTTTTTTTGAAGTGAAGACCTGCTAGAAGAAAGCTGTTTATTCACCTACAGTTAACAGAGCTGTGCTTGAGAATCTGTCACTCTGCTGTCACTCTTTTCATCTATATTATTAACTCCCTGTATCTCGTGGATGGGCTCTGGTTATGTCATTTCAGCTAATTCATCTTCTCAGGTAACCTCATAGGATTCTAGGGCTCAAATTTTTACTAAAGAATGGCCTGAATGTCACATTTGTGAGCAGAACTGGATTTTCAGTTCTCCCAATACTGTTATTAAATGCTTTTTTGGCTCCATCTCAATCTCTGTCAGACTCTTGGTTGTACATGGACTTGTTTATGGCTGCTGGAATCTACACAGAAATGTCTTTTGACACTCCTCCATGTACACACACACTCAAAACCTTCCCAAACCTGCTCCTTTTCCTGAAGATATATCATATTTACTTTGATATTTGATCCATGAGTTCCCAGTAGGAATCTTGTGGCAAATTGTTCTTTCTCAGCATTGACAAATGCCTCAAAGTGAAAACATGCTTTGGGTGGGGAATGAAAGCTACTCATAAGTTCAACAAAAGCAAAATTAGGGACCTGTTAATAAAATTAGATTTTCTCTACACTTTCAGTCAATGCAAAAATAATTGTGGGAATATAAAAGGATTTTTATGGTCAATTATTCTTGTCTTAGTAAGTATCTATAATCATAACCACCTCTGAATAGGTAATAATCCTCAGCAGGGAGAAGGGAAACTTCCCTGCAGGACCATAAGGAAGGTATAACGTTATCACATGCATGCATAAAATATATTAATATTGAGATGGTGCCAGTGCTAAGGTCAGATGGTTAGACATCTTTTCTTCCACAGAAAATATACTATGCCACCTTATTTGACTGCTGACATCCAATTGATCTGCATTTTTGCTCTTTGGCAAGTGTATGTGCACCTAAATTTTTCAGATAATCGGTATTACAGTATTAGTTAAAAGCTTCCTTGAAGTCTCAAGCAATATCAAAGATGTATAAACTGTAGAATAGGAAAGATGAAGATGACACTGGAAAGATTCAAATGAGATGTCATTTTGCATTTAGAAAGACACCTGAAAAAAGTTAACACAAAAAGGGAAAATGGTATCTCCTCATTTTTTCAGCAAGTGCCCTCAGAAGCTTACAATTGACCTCTTAGCAGAAATGAACTTTGCCTGGGACTCAAACACTGTTTGTTAACTGGGAAAGAGATGATGATGAAAAAGTAACAGAAGATTCTGGTAATTATGCATATTTGAAGGTAAAATGCTTCCCATCAGCAGTGCAGTGAGAACATACTGTACATGTCAGCTGGAAGTTGAGACATTTGTGTTCTTCTCAGGGTCCTTCACCGAGCGAGGACTATGAAGAACTTTTCTAGGGAAAATCCTGCTGGAATCTCAATTGAGTGACATCACTATCCCACACATCATGCCTGGGAAATCCAGATTACTCCTCGTAATGAAAGGGGAAAGGGAAGCATGTTCTGTAAATAGGGAGCTTGAACCCAGATTCTCTGGCTGCCACCCAGATGTCTCTCAGTACAAATGGGCTCATCTGATCTTTCCAGTCAATTTTATTCTGGAAAGTAGCCAGTGGGCCTAGTTCATGACCCAGTGATGTCATTATAATTCATTTTCGCTCACCACCAAGCCTTCTGAACTTTCCATTTTACAATGGGTCTTTTTAATAAAGAAGACAGTCATGAATAGAATTCATAAGCACTCCTAATGATTTATAATCTCTCTTTTTTTTTATCTTTAAAATGGAAGATCCTGCCTTCTCTGTCAAAAGTGCTTAGGAAGGTTTATTTCCTCTGTCATAAAACACGGTATAGATTTTATAGATAAAACGAATGCTATTGCCACCTGTTTAAAAAGGGGAGTTCTTGTGAATATAAAAATACCTATACTGTTTCAGCAGCATAAAGTTACTGCAATGAAGAGGCAGTTAGTGTACAGATGGGTCTCTACTTGTGGCAAAGGTGTGGAGGCTTTTCTTGGAATGGCTGGAGCCCTTCCCCATGCCATTGGTGAGGCAGTGTGGCTCTCCTGGCACAACCTGTGTGCTCTGGAGAAGACCTGAACAGCTGTGGTGTGTACGGCCTGCAGCCCCTACCTGAACAAACAAGACACTGCTGAACTTGGCTCCAGTGCCCTCCAAAGCCTTGCCTCATTGAACTTGTTTAACCCCTCCCAGCTAAAATAAACTTTCCTGAGATTACTTCACTTATCCTCGGCATGGATCTTTTCACCCCTGGGTTGTAGGAGCTGAGTGGATGATCAATGCATTTGCAGCCTGCACTGTAATTTAACTTGCTGTGTCTGACAGGAGATGTGGAATTGCTAAAGAGAGGCTTTACTTGTAATCTTCTTATCATCTTATCCTGGAGTGTTTGTGAAGGGGGAGGCCCTTCCAGCAGGGACTCGGAGTTGAGGGTTAATGCTGAGAAAGAGAAATTGCCCTATGGTGCATCTGAGTCAGTGACCTGATAAAACATGCTCAGGACAGCTCATGAACTCTAGCCTCTAACTGCACACTGGCTCAGGCTTTCCTGCTCTCACATCACCTCCCTTCCTTTCCTAAGCTCATTAGGAAAAGTCACTGGCTGTAAATATGATGGTGGGAAAAAAGCAAATCTTTCCTCCTCTTGTCTCTTTCTTGTTCTCTTTCATTGCTGGTGCTATTTCAGATCTCAGCTGAACAATAATTAGCACAAGTCTGATGTGATTAATGGAAATGAGATGAATGGCTCAGTGGTACTAAGAACTGGAAGAAGGCAAGGATCAGTGGCACAAGGGGAAAAGGTGCAGGAAGTCAGGAACTAAGAAATCCTGGAAAGAGGTCTTGTGTTAGGAAAGGGAAGGAATGGAAAAGGGCTAAGGAGAACAGAAGGAGTGAAAAGAGGAACAAGATTTGAGAGGAACCTGGAGATGGTGAAAGAAAATAAATACTCATAGGGAACTGAAAAATGTGAAAAAAATCAGGCATCTGAGTAAAAGTTAGGAGTTTTTGGCTTCCAACTGGTGCTGTGCAATGGATTTGTTTCATGGGATTAGCTAAATGGTTTTTTTTGAGTAGTAAGGAAAATGAGGGGAATGATCCTGCCAAGCTCCCATTACCATCTGTGAAAATCTTTCTGCTTCCTTTACTAGGAGCTGGATGAAGCTCTAGGAGAAGGAATGTAAGAGGGGCCAAAGGGAGAAACTGCAGAGATGGCTAGTTAAAGTGGCAAAGCAAGGAGGAGTGGGATTTTAAGATTAATCAAGAAGCTAGTAGGGAGCAGTGACAAGCCATGAAAACTAGTTTTTTTTTTAACATAACATCCTGCAGACATAAGTGAAATGTCTTAAAGCTTTCACATGGAGTTGTACTGTAAAGTTGATAATCCTACAGAAGCACATGGAATTAATTAAAACTCCTTTAAAGGGCTATTAAGGGGAATTCCAACTTCTTTACTGTCTGAGTGCTGTTTCACACAGTTGTTATTGATTAGACTTGAGTTGTAAAGTGGTTTGTAAGAATTAGGGAAGGGCAAATGGTTTTGAAATATACACGGTGGGTGTTCAGACTGGAGCAGACCAAACTCAAATAGTTATGGCTACTGTATTATTAGATACTCCTCTCATTTGAGAAGGAACGAGGGGAAAATCTTCCCTAGGGCAAGGAGTTTTCCAGTAAGTATTTTCCCACATCTGAGAAATTTTTGTTAGGAGAGTGTAGTCAGATCTCAAGCCTGGAGAGCTTTGCTGGCTTTGAGCTACATTCAATGTATGTGGCCCATCAAACCATAGGTGCCTGTGATAGGAAATGTACTCCTAGGTGAGCCTACTTCTGATCCCAGTCTTAGTCTAGTTTTATTAGTCCCAGATTTGATGTAGCCTCCACTCACAGTCCTCACTGTGACGAGGTCTTCAAGAAGGGGTTGCTGCATCCAAGTGGAGATGAGAGAATCAAATTCCAAGATAAATATGTAGCTGCTTCTACTTGTATGTTTATGTAAAATCAAAATCAATAATACAATATAAATAAAATAAAATAAAATAAAATAAAATAAAATAAAATAAAATATTAATAAAATAAAATATTAATAAGCAGAAGACTTCTTAAGTGTCTCCACTGCCCTCAACTTGCCTTGTACAGATGCAACCATTCTCTTCCCTGTGCTTTTGCCTCAAGTTGAGATGCTGAAATAGCTTCTCCAAGTCTAAAGAAAGCAGTTGTGACTAACAAGTGTCATCACTTTCCTAACAGAAATAAATTACTGATTGTACTAGATACTTTTTTCCCTCTTTTCTACACCAGCAGCATGTGATTGTAAAAGGGGTGTTTTGTGTCAAGTCCAACTCACAGCCACTACAGACAACATTCATGAATAATAAAAAATTCATGGAGTTATCAGGTTTGGGGGTTTTTGTAGCTGATTTAGTATTTTTCTCCTCTACTCCCTTACTGGAAATCTGTTCCAAGAAATTTCCTATAATTTCCAGCCTAAGGGTAGACAAGGTTACTCTACAGGCTTTTGTTACTGGTTCAGTGCTGTCTCTTTGGTTATAGAATTCTCTGTGCTCACATCAGTTTCTTCTTGGTGCTTTTATAGAGTGATTATAGATTAATCCTTCTCAGGCAGGATTTTGCTGGATTAAACAACCCATATTCTCTTTGTCCTCCTGGAAGATGGTCTCTCCAGCAGGGATTTGAGGTAAATAAAAAGAGATGTCCCTACACAGCATCTTAGGTCCCTTGCAGTGGGTGTAAATGTGCTGTCTTGAGGAAGCAGCCAGTCTGCTTTCCATCCTCCAAAAATACAGAACAGATGCACAGGTTGTTTTATGGGGAGAGATTTTGTAATCAAGCTTGGGTGGAGCCCAGCTTTGAACTTCATCTTTAACTCTGGTACAAGCGAGTTAAACACAAATATAAAATCTGAGGCAGAGGAATGGAGAAGCTGACCTGCTTATGACTTTAGGGAAGAAGTAAATTTGGAGTAGTGGGAAATACTGTGATCTGTCAGTCTGATTACAGCCCACACTTCTCTGTGCATTTCAGTCATCGCTATCAGCTCCAATCCATCTGTATCATGACCCCAGCCTTGTTATCTCTCAAGGTCTTGAGTCTTGGGGTACTCAGAGAACTTTTCCCTTTCTGGCTTCCCATGACAAGAGCTGTTCTTTTCTTCCCCCTCATCCATCATATTTCACAGAAGATCCTTAAATACATCTAGAGTTTGCAAAGCTACCAGTTTTTGCTTTACAAGTATTTATGTTGCAAACAAAAAAACCTGATGCTAAAATCTCACCATTCCTGTTGGCGAAAACTGAAATAATTGCTCAGAGGAAGAAACTGTGAATTTTCACAGTTTTATTCTGGGACTGAATTTTGGCCATTTTTGCAGTATATATGTTTTTTATGTGTGTGCCTGCATTCAGAAGGCCTGGAGGAAGCACACCTTTTATTTAGCACAAGGTCATGAAAAAGATTTGGACAGACCAACCAAAACCACTTTCATTTTTGTAAATCTCATTATTTGACCTTTGCTGCCTGGTTGGGAAAAGCGTGAAACTTGAAAGCTTGGCTTTGTGGACTCAGGATATGGGAGTTGTTAGAGTCTAATCACTGTCTTTGACATTACCACCAGCAGAATTCTCTATTTATCAAATAAGATCTTGAAAGAATTACCTATTTACTTGTAAGAGTTATCCATTACTAACTGCACTGCTCTTGGCAAAATGTTTTGATAGCCTTGAGAGAAAAGCACTGAGTGAACCCAACTATTGAAAGCTGATTTTATACCAGGCCATTCTGCTTCCTTTATAACCATCCCATGCCATTCAATTGAAAGGCATGGCCTTCAAAAGTGGACACCAAGTTGTCCTACAACAAGCAATTGCCACTTCCTCACTTCCTCATAGAATTAATCTTCTGGAGGTGAGAGGTTTTTAAGGTTTTTTTGTTTGTATTTTACTTCACAGCTGGGACTATGAAAGGGACTTTAAAGGTAAAACAAAACTAAAAATATGTTTTTTGCAGCAATTTTGATTACTCCTCATTTAAGAGGAAAATGGAAACTCCCCCTTTCAGAAGAACATTCTAGTAGCATTCTCAGAGCATAGTGGCATTCCAAAGATGAAACCACCCAAAGAAGGAACCACAAAATTAATCGGATCTGGTGCATTAAGGAGCACTTGCTTGACATTTGCTGCTCCTGTCAGGCGTAATAGAGAAATTTTTACCTGTATTTGACTATTCAACATATCAGCCCCTCAGCCAAGTTTGGAAATTATTTCTGATTTATGGCTCTCATTCTGGTGAGTGTCGCCTCAACCTGTCAATTATCCCTCAAAGCAAATGCTAAGTGAATGCTGGCTGGGCAAAATTAATAAAGGAAACCTTTGCTTTAAAAAACCTGAAGACACAGCCTTATGAAAGGGATAATTCAGCCAAGGTTTAACTCAATTGCTGCTCTTTATATTTTCCAAATGCTAGAGAAAAAATTATGCAAAGGACAAGGAATCTGGTGGGGCCACAGCAGTTTTTTAACTCTTCCTGTGTAGAACATGTCAAGTTGCCTTCTGACCTCTTATCCCAAGATTTGGTTGGCCCTGTATAATGCTTTTAAGTCACCTGAAAATGCACAAACCCTCTTATTTGCTTTCAGTTCCATTCAAAACACACTCAGTGCAAAGAGCTGTGACCAGTTTTCACAGTGTGCTTTGTGTTGAGCTTCCATCCCACAGATTATGTGTAGACATGCCTTAGGGAGAAGCACTCTCAGATTCTTGTTCTCTTTCCTTGTGACTCTTTACATTGCCAAAATTACATCAATGATTTTAGGAAAGCATAGAGATCAGACAGTACAAAACACATCAGGAGACACTGTGGTGAATTCCTGAGTATTCATCATTAATGCCTTGTTGCAGCAGGTACCATGTGGCTGGGAAAGCTTTTGTGAAGATCTACCTTACTGACCACAGGAGATGGTACCTGGACCTTCCCTAGCTGTACAGTCCTTAGGTTTTGCATCCAAAGGGAAATTCTTTATCATCATTTGGATAATATCAAAAAGTTTTAGCCATTCTTTCAAATGACGGTTCCATTTAACTGATCATGTTCCTACTGAGTTTGTGTTTGCAGGACTATTTTGAGAAAGTGGTAAAGCTTGAAAAAAGCCTTCCTGATCTCATGGGAGACATTGAATCAGGTCCAAAGGAGATGCAAGGCCTTCTCTTGGTTGCAAAAATTTAATTCATCTAATTGATGAGTGATAATAGTGACATGTGAAGAAAGCCTGGAAACTGAATACTAAGTGTTCAGTCTTGACATTCAATTGGATTAAATACTTACCTACTCTGGTG
This sequence comes from Urocynchramus pylzowi, assembly GCA_013397555.1. Classification (NCBI taxonomy): domain Eukaryota; kingdom Metazoa; phylum Chordata; class Aves; order Passeriformes; family Fringillidae; genus Urocynchramus; species Urocynchramus pylzowi. The sequence continues at coordinate 35,496 of VZRH01007333.1, read as the reverse complement.
CTTAGAATTCTTTTGATTTGAATTCTCCCTAAGATCCTTTCAGATAATTTTGCCCAATGTGATATAATACCATAGTAAAAAATATTAGTGTGAATGCACAGTGCAACAATGTACAGCTGATACCTTCTTTGTCTTTCCATGAGGATGGCATGGTCCTTTATGCTATGGATCTGAATACAAAAAGTCTCAAAAAGCTTATCTTTTTTCTAGAGCTTTTTGAATCAGAAAACTGTTGTGAAATTGTGCCTGAAAAAGTTGATGTTCTACTGCATATAATTTTATAAACTTCATTGCAAATGTAATGTCAGTGAAATGACATTTTTACTAGCAGAATAGTAGTGAGGTATTAACATTTAAGGACTTTTTCTTTATTTCTGGATTTCTTCTCCCAGAATGGGCATTTTGAATCAGAAAAGAAAATTTTAAAAATACAATATATATATTATATGTACGTATGCATTTCCTACATGTTCACCTCATGGTTTCCCACAGCTCTTTTCTTAACTGTAAGTTCTGCTTTTTCACAGCCATGTGAAATAGATATACTGAAGGTGTCAGCCTCTGGACCAGGCAGGCTCCAATGATCTTCATGATTTTTCAGGGTTGACTCTGACTTTGTGACCTGCAGATGTGAGTGTTAGATCTATACTACCAGACTTTTTTGACCTTTGGGAAGCCTGGATCACACATGTGAAGGAATCCAGATGGCCTGAGACTCAGAGGTGTTAAAAAGCTGCAACACAAACTGAATTTTCATAGGAATCAGGACAGTTGAGCACTTTTCATTTTCAGATTGAAGATTTCCTATGTGAAGCTGGATTGTATTTCTTTACATTTACCTGTTCATCAGGTCAGGGTAAGAAATACCTCATGTTCAGATACCACTGGTAAGAATTCACATGAACCAGGAAAAAAAAAAAAAGAAAAACTTACTCTAGTTTCATTTCTCACCAGGGAAAGCACTGACTATTCAATTGGTCCATCTGCCTGGGAAAAAACTTCACATAGCTATCCCTGCATGACAGATTCCTTATGTTGCTCCTTTTGGATCAATAATTTCTCATTTGGGGGCAAGCAGAGCCCTCTGAAAAGTGTGGTTCAAATCAACCAGGTCCTGCTGCAATACTAAACTGAGTGTCTCTGCATCTGAATGTTTATACTGTGTCCATCTGGGTTAGGAATTTCTTATTTGAGGCCTGGCTATGTCACAATTGCGTCATCTCCCTTGAAGGGAGGAGGAAAAAAAAGAGAAGTCTGGTTGGGTGTCAGAAACCCATATAATTAAAAGGCAAGAGTTCAGTGTTCAATGACACAATGGTGAAATGCCCTGTTTTTCTACAGCCTCGGGCTATTGAACCACAAATAAATCCCATTTTAATGAAAGAAATCTTATTTTGTCTACAAAAATCTGAAAGTCCAGGAACATAATGAGTGTACAGAGAAAGCTCACATCATCCTGGCTGTGCAGGGGTTTGCCTGCACACCCTCATATAATTATATACAGACTGCATATGCACCTTTATCACAGGCAGCTGGAGAGAAACGAGCAACAGTTCCACAGTCAAAGAGAGTCAAGAACCACAGGCTGTACATTTTTATGTGACTGTTACTCTGAACAACCTCCTTTAATTTTCCATTCTTTCATTTTAACAAAAGCTTGAACACTTCTCCATTGATTTGCCTATTCCACAGAGAGACAGACAGAGGGAGGGGAGGGAGTAAGTGAGGGGTGGGGGTTGATTTCCAATATTATGTAAAACATTTGGTTTCATGAAGCAAGCTGGAAAAGGGGATGAAAAAAAAACCCTTTAGGAAAATAGTTTTCCATTGAAATCAGTGTATAAAGTAGGTCCCGTTGGGAATATGTTTTCTCAAAGCTAAATTTTTAAACTCTTTCTACACTTCCCATGCCACTTGTCAGCAGAGAAATGAAAGGGAAAAAAATAACCCTTGGGGTTTCACAGCTTTGCACATTGAAGAAATGAGGGATCACTCAATGGTTATCAGAATTCAGCATTTCTTGTAGAGGAAGAATCTGGCATCCCTCAGACTGTTTCACACTTGTGGACATAATGACTGGAAAGATTAATATATGGTGGCATTAATTCTGCAGTTTTGTGTTGGGGTTTTTTTCTATATTGCTACTAGAAGTCAGTAAAGGAAACCCTCCTACATATCATGTGTTTGCACATATCAAAGTTGTACAGTTAATTACCTGCAGTGTAACAGAAACCATCCCAATTGGGCCAAAGTGGGGGACTCTGGCCACTGAGACATGGTAGCAATATGAAGCCATTAACTTAGACTACTAGATTGGCACAGACCAGTCACTCCAAAAGTACTGGATTTGGGCCTGAACCACACTAAAATAAGGAAACAGCTCCAGGGAAGATGGGAAACAATGCCTGCAATGCTGCTTGAGCATCACACATCTCCTCAGAAGGAGAAGTTTACAGTTCTTATTGTTAAACTTGACAGACATCTTCTCCAAAGCCAAAAATTTAATACAATGCTAATAGTCTCTAAGCAGAAGGCTCCTCCTTGGCATAAAAATACCCAAAAAATACTTTCACCTTTGCAAGCATGTCATCTGCTGTGCAAGAATAGTTGCACAAAACCAGGCAGTTGTTCCATGCAGAAGTATCCCTCCCTCCTAGTAAATAACCCCTGAGACATCAAGGAGACAGCAGGTGAGCACCCACTTGCTATAAGAAGATTTTTCTTTATATGAATCTATGAAGAAACTTTGCGAATCAGTTTTTTTTGGTTTTGACAAAATTTTCCAGCACTCAGACCAACATCAAGTTTTGCACAATTTCTTCTCAAAGCTATAAATTAGGCAAAGGCTTTCTCACAACACGACCCAGATTTGTGGACAGGCTTTTGCAATGCATTTTGTGAATTCTTCTTCCAAATATGTTTGTACTTGGATTGAAGTGCATGGATGGAAAACCAAAATGAGCAGATAAGATCTGTCACTAGCAGATATTCTAAGAAATTTCTATTATTCTATTAAATATTGTGGTGAAGCCAATGCTTCTTTCTCTCTTTCTTCTCAGGTAATTCCTTTTCCCTTTCCTTTTTTTTTTTTTTTTTTTCATTTCAGAGATGTTTGCTTCTCTATATTTGTGTATAAGAATAGAAAATTCAAATTTTAAGATTAAAATAAAAGAAATCCAAAGGAATTTAGTTCTGGGATACAATTGTGTAATTTTTTTTATGTGGACAAAAATGGAAGAACCTTAAGCAACAACTACCAATTACCAGACATTATACTGGCATCCAGTTACTGAGGGATTTTGAGGACTTTTCCCGTTTCTGGGCAATTCTGAAGAATGCTGCAAGAAATGTGACAAACAAATAGATGCTGTTGATGTATCAACATGACACAGAAGTAAATTTGTCAATAGTGAAAGGAAAAATGACTGTATTATTGACTGGTCTCAATTGTTGCCCCGAAAGTGTGACAGCCATTCAGCTCAAGCATGGGGAAAAATTCCATCCCTTTACCTGCAGCAGCTGCCTTTGAGCAGATGACCAATAAGGCCAATTTCACATGGTCCCATTTCATAGGATGTTTCAGAGATGGTGATGGTGAAGAGAGAATCCAGTCTATCTTGGGAGGACTGCCTTTGCCCTTGATTTACCAGTAAGTGCAAGGTGATGTTAAAGTGCCACCAGTGACTGGCAGTGCTTCTGTGTCTGCCTTTGGAATTGATGCTTTATATGTGAATGGGCAGGTCAGCCTGGAGCTACATTTTATGTGCCTAGTCATACATATTCCCTGGGACTTCCTCCAGTGCAGCCAGGGCCAAACTCGGGGGCAAAACACTTCCTTGAGATTCTTGCATGCAATTCCCTGGGAAGCTAAGACAGACTTGTGTCCCTGAACAACTTGGGCTTATAACATGCATCATTGAGTTCTGTAAAGCTCCACTTAGAGTGGAAGAACACAAGCAGACCACATTTCAGCTCGAAACAGTGTGAAAATAGCAATTCCTTTTTCGTGGGATGCCTGCCTTGAGTGACACTCGCTGGTGAGGAAAGCTATGGGCCATACTGTAGGGAGATTCTGCTCTCCAAAACCAAAGCTAGTTCAGAAACCTTTCCTGTTTTCCCTCCAAAATGTGTGCAAAAAGAATTGGAAGTTTCCTGCCTGCTCTGAGCCAGGAGGAATGGAGAGCAGGTATTTATTCACATGTTACTCAGCTGCCCGTTTGCGAATAGGGGGGCCATGTTTTCATAGACCATGTTTCATAGGCAGCATGTGTTCAATAAAAACCTTTGTACACTTGCCAGAAATCAGGCTGCCAGAGTGATTTTCATGGATTGTGTCAGCAAATGTTATTAGCAAATTGTGTAGTTAACCTGGTGTAAGACTTTTATTACTGCTGGGTATACTTACATATCAAAAAGCTTCTGATCCCCGCCCACTCTAAGCCTTCAGCAAAGAGAATCTGTAGTTTTTTTTAAGAGACCATGTTTACAGCTAACTGGTATTGTTCCTAATCCTGTAAAGTCTATGTGGGAGAGAACCCCATCAGTTTCAGTCTTAATTAGTTTTAGCAATTAGTTCTTCTGGAAAGGACCACGAACAAGGTCCAGGAGGCTTCTCAGTGCATTATTCCTCTTCAGAAATGAGCCTTCCCCTGGCTGTGTGAACTTTTGCGGGCATGAAAACAAAAAATAAGCAGCGTAAGTCACTACAGATATTGCCAGCCTGACTGAACAAGAAGTTGTGCTGCAAGAAGGCCTGGTGAGAAAGCTGTTAGGGTACAAAGGAGTAATCTGTGGCTATTTTATCTATAGGGAATTAGAACAAAAAAGCTGTGTGCTACATCAAAGGCTCCATGACTGGAGACTAAGTCTTTTCTTATTTAGCATTATGTTTGTAATTACTGATTTAGAGAAAAAGAGAAGGAAAATGTATAGGACTTTCTCTCAGGATATGTCATTACATCATCATCGGTACTCCAGATTCTGTTAGATTATCAGATTTTATAGAACTTGATTAATTAAAAAAAGGTTTGTTCTTCTGCCGCATTGTAAATTATTTAAGTCCAAAAGTAGCTTAACTTTCCTGGTTTTCTATTAGGCAATCGTTTTGGCCAGGGAAGACAAGAGGACAGATGACTTTTGCTGAATTAGAAATGTATGTACTGAACTCAGGACCTGAGCTTGTAGTGCATCCTTAGCAGAAGCTTCTTGGCTTTGCTCTGGCTTCTCCCCACAGCTGTTAAAAAATGCTGGACATGAGGCTTCCCCCTTTCCCTCTTTAATTGTCCCCATCAAATGCTGTGTGAAGAGGCAACTCCTTACACAATAGCAATCACAACACTTTTCTGCATATGGCTAAAACCTCTCAGAAATACAAAAAGTAGTGAGGTCTGCTCTGTATTTGGAACAAGTGCATGATGTGGGGTTTGATAAAAGAAGCTGAAATTATTATTTCCTTTTGTCTTAATGCTGACATCTGTATTTAACTGGATGATGCTGTGCACCTGGAATGTTCTGTTCTGAACCACTGGAGACACTTTGTTCCAGTCTGTCCAGTACAAATATGTTGACAAATCCACCTGTGCTTTTTGTGTTTGTTTTAACCAGCCTGCAGAATATACTGGGGAAATGGAGCAACATTAATTTGTTGAGCTATTTTTTCTCTTGAGCTTGATTGTTTTATTTCTCTGCGTCCTGGTGTCAGGGGCCTTTAGTATAGGTCACTGAGATGACAAAGAAGAATTTCTTACAATGTCTCACCTGTTGGCCAGCATGATGGGGTATATAAACTGCTCTCATTGTAAAAAGGATGAAGCAGAGAAGTTTGTATAGTTTATTTTTGGTAATATTGTGAAGCTGTCTTATTGGGATCTTGGCAAAACCCCTTGAAACCAAGCTGAACTGCAGTGGATCTTGGTCTTGGTGTTTAGAGGCTACTGGTTCCAGTGCATCAGACACTAGGATTTCTTCATCGTTTCTTATCATTAAAAAAAATTCTTAAAGTCAGCAGATGTATTAGCACTCAGTTGCATGCATGAATCATATTTATGTCACTTACAAAACATGCCACAACACAGAAATCTCTCTTGTTTTGGGCATTAAATGTCATTCAGTTATTTTGGCCATGAAACAGGTCAGAAAGGAGTAATTGCACAGTCTGGCCATGGGAGACATGGTGACTTCCTAAAGGTGGAAGGAATACTCACATTTATTTTATGTGCATGAAGAAGACAGAGTCCCTGACATGGTGCAGGTGAGACTGGGGTTGTGTCAAGGTCATTACTTTGGAGGTTGTGTCTCAAAATAGATGGTAGGAAAAAAATTTTCCCCTCACAGGTCAAATAATGACCAAAGAGCTGGAGGTAAGATACAGAGAGGAGGTGGGGAAAGAATATTTAGAAATTATTCCCAGCGCTTTGCTCCATAATGATGCCCCAGGATGTCTCACAAGTTTTCCAGTTGGAAAACAGTCGGGTTTTCTGTCAGGCTTGAATAGGAAATGGTTAATGCCATCAGCACCAAGAATTGCAGTGTGTGTGGAATAAAAGCCAGGCACTCTGCCTATCAGCCACCAAGTACATGTTCTGTGTTAGACATTTAATCATATTACTGCTCCCAAAGCCATCGCAGCCAATTTAATCAAATTGTATCATGGACGAGGTATTATTGTTTTTAATGCCTATTAGGAAAATAAAAGTTAGCACTTATTAAATGAGGATCCTCTTGCATGTTGATTGCTTTGCTAATTTCTTGCTGATAAACCCTTGTTTTATCTTCAGAGAGAACAGTGGATTTTTATCAAGTTTCTCAGTGAAGGCTGGTGTGCTGCAGGGTCTCAGACATCAGCTGCACATAGGAAATGAAAAATAAAAATAGAACCTTGTCCTTCTCTTGGCTTGTACCAATACCAAGTCAGAACAAGTACAATAAAGTCAATGGAGTTATTTCAGTGTAAAATGAATGGATGTCAATGTGACTGAGAGAGGAAGAGGGATGTCCATCCATTTTTTTCTGGCAATAACTATATTATCACTCTCTTGCAAGAAGGTGCACAGAACATAGCAGTGAGACAGGCAAACAAACAAAATGTGATAGAGCTGATTTTTGAAGGTGGTGCATTTATCTGCTAAAAATCACCCAGTGGCTTTCAGCAGAGAAAATGGGCTTTGACAAGATGGTGATATTGGAAGGTGGTGGGTGGAGGGTGGGCATATTAGGTACTGATCTGGTCTGAGAAAAAAAGTGTTGCATTTGGTTTGAGGCAGAGGTGACTGGAAACAATTCTTGTTATTCCTCCATGATGCTGTGTAATGGATCTCTGAAGGGTTATTACATATATGAGTTGAATTAATGAAGTCTACTTTTTTGGGCATCCCGACGCCTTCATATATGACCCTACTTTTTAAGCCATGTTTAATGATAACAGAAAGATGATTCAAATATTAATCAATGATCACAGATCACCATCAGAATTAGAGGATCACAGAGAGATGAAGTACTTTCCTTTTCAGCATCAATTGGTGAAATGAATGAGGCAGCTCCTGTGGGATTTTTTGGAAGCATCAGTTGAGGGACCACTGCTGAGACAGGGCAGCTGTTTTGATGAGCCATTGCTTTGTTCCATTAAGGCAGAGCCTTTGGCAACAGCATGAACAAGATACACCACACTTTGAGGAGTTGCCATTACAGGAGTACCAATTGCAGTGATACTTGAAGAAATTGTATTTTTCTTCCTTTCTTCCTGAATCTAATTTGAGTTGAAAGTAGTTTTCTGGAATGGTAACAGAGGAACAGTAACCACTGGTTCTATTCAGCTTACACCCAAATAAAATGGTTCATTTCAGCTAAGTACAATATCATGCAATGCTGGTTAGTTTAAATGCTTTGTTTAGAAGGTTGTTTTTTGCTCAAAAAAATTATGCAGATACTGCTGAATGAGCAGTTAGGAAACACATGTTTCCGAACTGCAGTTACAAGTATTGTAAAATATGATTGATACCATATGCTTTCATTCTTTTCTTTTCTGCTTTTAAAAATGCAAATTAAATTTTGGAAAAAGGATTTATGCTATTTTTATATTTCAAAATTAATAATAATAATAATTTTAAAACGGTCTGAGACATGTGGTATGAGAGGTTATTGCTCTGTTCTGCCACTAAAGAGTCCCAGCTTTGATTCTGGGTGGAACATTTGACTCCCTGGGGCTGGAGGCTGCTGTATCAGCCAGCTGGTGGCCAAGTGCTTGAGCCAACTCCACCAATTAGTTGAGTCCTCCCATCCGGTGGCTGGACTCGTTCAGGGTATGTCTTGCACATTTTTTGCAGCTGAGATGGGAATCAGGACTCTCCTAATATATTTGTGGCAGTTCTGCAAAGCTTACCAAAGGACCTGTGGAAAACAAGGTTTGGTTGGAAAACAGCCTGCAAATGCACCATGGAGGCACAAAAAAGTTGTGTGGTCAAACCCCTTATTATGGTCAAGTAAGGGAGATGTTACTTTTGGAAAGTGTATTCAGCAGTCAAAAAAAATCAATGGAGTTTAAAAGATGCTATAAACCAGAGATCAGCAGACATGTGAAAGCTTTATTTTCTGAGAAGACTGGCAGAATTAGTGAGAACATTCAACACAAAGCCAAATATGGTCAACATTTTAAATGCTTTGCTATACAAACTGCTTGGGTATGTCCTCAGAAAGAGCTGCACCCAGTTGTAAGAAATCATTGCATGGACGCCCTGAGCTCCAAACCTCATTTAAGAGCTCTGCTGACACTGAAGCAAACACAAAAGAAGATGCAGAACTCACAGCTTAGGGGCAAAAAAAAACCTACAGTTGCATTTCAGTGATAGTCCAGCATTAAGACCCCCAGTACTACATGAAAAGCTGTGTGACTATATAATATTAAATACTCCTTTTACTAAATTTCCCCCTTACTGACTTAAGTTTGTTAAAAAAGGTGTCACAGCTTAACTCTGTCCTGCCAGGCATTCTGCCAGCACAGATACTGTCTGTTCATGCCACTCTTACCTTTAAGCCAGATCAGATATTGTCTGTCTAGACACATCCAGTGTAAATCTGGCATAAACTCCACGTTGTGCAGCCTGGTTTGCTCGACAGAGATGGAGCTGTGTGTATCTGCCCAATCTGAATTAAGCTGTTACTGCTGAACTATCACTTAGCTCAGAAACACGCTGCTAATGACAGCAGAATGATGGTCAGCACTTGAAATGCACAGAAACTTGGCCTCCCCTTCCCTCTGTCAAAATCTAATATTAATAGGGGAAACTCTCTTAAAAGCCAATGGTATAAGTACAAATGCAAATCTTATCTTTGTCTTGTTATTTTAATATTTCATTTCCTTCTTTCCATATGAATTCAGCAACTCTATTATTGCCAACTGTCAGAGATATGTGGGAAAGAGGAGGTGGTGGGAATAAAATAGTTTTATTTATTGGAACAGTGGGAACCATGGAAATGGACCCTTTTCTGCAGTTTCCCTGGAGTACCACTGTATCCTGCTGCATTACATTTTGTACATTGATGTCAGCAAGGCAATCCCACAACAAGGTACTCAAAAAAAGGGGAAATATAAATGTAAAATTTTAAGAGTGAACACTTCAAAAGCTTTTCATGTGTATTGTATTTCACCTGTAATTCCCTGTCATTATTACCCCTATTTTCTTCTTCAAAGGAAATGGTGTGGAGTAAATAAACACAATCCTTTTGATACGTGTCTCTGGCCTAGATGCTTTTGTAGCTCAGCACTGAAGTGAATTAATTTGTGACAAATGTTACTTATACCCTGTTTCATTGTGGTACCTTCATAGTTGGGCTGCACTCACTGGGAGTCATTGTCTTTGCTCCATGTGTTTCTGAAGTGCTGTCTTGTATTCCAGAGCAATAAACCACAACCCAAATGTGTGATGCTGGGAAAAAAATATCCAGGAGCATTCCAGGGGTGCTGTGGTCCAGCAGCAGGTTTCTGGTATTAAGGAGAGGTGTGGATGGGGTCCACACACCAGGCTGTGCAAGAGGAATGTTCTCATTCTTGTGGGCAGCAAAAGGAAGAGATGGGTCTCACTGCAAACCTCATCTCATCCTCTCTCCACCTCATTCCTCCACCCCCTCATTTCTCTCCATGAGCTGCTCGGCTTTGTTTATGTTTTAAGTGACAAGACACAAACCAGAAATGGGAACGGGAGTGAGCACGGCTGAGTTTGCAGGGCTGTGCTGGAAGCAGCGGGCTGTGATTCCAACACATGCATTTGGCATTTTGCAATATACCGCCTCTTCATCCTATGCTCTGCCTGGATTCCAACAGGATGATTCATCCTGACAAGGGAGCCCATGGCTTCTTTAATGCCAAGCATTTACTCTGCAAAACGTGAGAGACAAGAGGAGAGGTCTATTTCTTTCTGTGTTTCCTGAAGCATTCCCTCCTCTTTCCCACCCCCTGCCCCGTCCTGCATAGTTGAGACAGAGACTTTCCTATGAGAAACTTTGTGTTTATGACATAATTCCATGGTTTTCAACCCAACTTCTTCTGCAATTTTCCCCCCTCCCTCTCTTCTCACAATTCACAAGCTGTATGAGATTGCCAGTACAATTAAAGCCACGGGAAGAGGAAAAAACTGGGTATAAGGCCTTGATAACCCTTTCAGGGTCATTTGCCAATAGGGAATGAGGGTCAGCCACGAATTCCAATTTTAGTGTCAGTGACAAGCGGTAATAATCAAAGGAACACAGGAAAACAGATACGTGATCTGAAATCATCTATAACCAGAAGTGTTTATCTAGAAATGCTACTCTCTGGCAAGATGTCTATCTTCTCTTTTTTGCATGTATTTCTCTTTTGGAGAATAGTCCTTATCTCACATCTAACTCCTTTTACAGTCCTAGTTTGGAAAGGTCTCACTGGTCACACGTACCTTTGCCTAGAAAGGAAGGCAGCTGATTACATATTTTTCTTAACTGGCGAGCGACTTGCAGAGAACAATGCAAGATATAATTATAGAGTTGCTTTCAAAGATGAAGATAAATGAAGCTGTTGCAGCCATGGGGGTAAATGTTGAAAGGTTCATTGCCCATTGAGTGCAGAAAGAAACCATTTTGTGACCAAAAGAAAACCCAACAGAAAGCTCCTAGGGATGGGGATTATGTGTATTTGCTCCATAGCAGGTCTGGGGTTTGGAAGGACTGCTGAAGAACACCTCTAATTTTGGTAAAACCCAACCTTGAGCATGTAGAAGAGGATCTGAAATCAGATTCTGAGAGATTTGGGAGCTGTAATGAAGGTGTAGCTCAATTGTTTCTTTTTAGGGCTGTTTTTGTGATTTCGTTCTCATTTTTAAAGCAGTTTTAGTTTTTGAAGTAATGAAGATTTTTCCTAGAAATCTTTTGCATTCAAGAAATCAGGCCAGACATGCAAATTGATTCAAGCCTCCTATAGGTGACATTATTTTCTCTGCTGATGATACCCCAACACATAAAATTTCTGGATCTATTTTCTGGCCAGAAGTAGCACCAGACTGAGACAGCAGCTGGGGAAAAAGCTCTGAGGCTTGGCCCTTAGAAAAAAATAGGGAATGTTAACTTTTAGTGAAAGCTTCTGTGGATTTACCCTAAATGGGGTTAATCCTGAGTTTTGGGGCTCTACAGTATTTCAGTTCTAGGGTTATTTTAAAATCTGGGCTTTCCATTCTGGTCTACATATAACCTAGATACTTGACAAGGAGCTGAAAACGTGAAAACAGAGATTCTAATGAACTGTTGGTCTTTCTTTTGATTAATTTGTGCTGAAAATATGGTGAAATTTATTGTATTTTCTTCCCCTGACTGTATGGAATTTCCCCTTACTGTCTGTGGCCATCATTAGGAAGTGCACATCCATGCAATAATTTACAACCAGCAACGAAACAAAAATAGGCATAGGAAAAAAACACCTTTTAATATTTTCCAGAAGATTTGGTCTTTTCCTCTAACCCATCCACTGTGTTTAATTTAGAACAGTTCTTAATTTAAGGTGAGCCAATTTTCCTACCTGTCCTCAGCCTCCCCATTGTTAAAAGAGTAATGATAAATACTGATGCGTGAGGTGCATTGATATATTGAATAAAGCTCCAGTACTGTTCACTGAGTGGAATCCTGGGGATAAATGCAGGAAAGAGACAATTTGTTTTTTAAAGTCTTGTTTACTTCTGGTTAGGATGAGTGAGAAGAAATCAGGATAAACACACCCAGCTCATCATTGACCTGGAGATGCATAGCAGCATGGCATAGGTATTGGGCTGTGGAAAATAAACAGTTGGAGAGCCATGAAGTCCTGGACCTGAGCAATCCACTTGGCTGAGTCAACTGTGTCTGTCTGCAGGTGGAGAGCTGTGCCATTATAACACTCTGACTCTTATTATATTCTCTATTTCTGGTGATGGGTAGGCTCACCCCTTCCCTACAGGTTGATGATGCTGTAAACCAGAAGAGCAGAGGAAAAGCCAGCTAACCAAAAGTCAGAGTGCTGGGCCAAGTGAATTGCTCTTGAGAAGGCTGAGAGTTGAATCACAGCCCTGCCACAGCAGCATGTGAAGGGGATGTGCACATAAAAGTTTTTCTCATAGGAGAGAGAAGCCATGGTCAGTGCAGAATCAAACAATTTCCTTGTACACAGCTGTGGGCAAAATATTCAGGCACATGAAGGAAAACTTGCAGATATTTGGACAACAGACAAAAACCCCCACAAACAGTGGGTCAATCAAAGCCCTTGCCATAGGGCATTCGGGCCATTCTGGTGGTTATGATGTCTGACTTGTGAAAACACCACAGGACTTTCCAAAGTTGTTAAGAACTTAGTGAAACCCAGATGGCAAGATGGGGGATTTTTTCTGTCTCTTTGTCAGCTCTCTACAGGGGGTGTGAAAAGTTATCTGACCCTTAGCTTTACTTCACATAATCCCACCATAACTCATTTCTGTGTGGCTCTGACATAGGATGACATGCTATGCTCAAAGCCAGCCTGGAGAAGTATGCCTGAGCTTGGAAGACTATCAAAGTATATCCAGACTTCCAGGGTCTGAGGACAGGTCTGCAGTTCTCACAGATGGCAATGTTTATCACTCTGCCTTTGGCACCTGGAAAAGCAGCACAGCAGGTACTGTTGGAGTTTGTTCATAAACTGCTTGCTTTACCATGTATTTTAAAACAGCAACCATATTTTTAGTATATCTAAGATCCATTAATGGCAGCATGCTTTATGAAACCACTTCCATCACAACATAACATTTGTGTTTTCTGTTTCATGGAAAGCAGTATATTTGTGGTTTTTCACAGTCTTTTGGCCAGGGTCTCAGCTGGTAATGATTGGCATCATTTCATGGACTTCAGCTTTGATGACTTACAGAGAATCTGGCCTCTGGTATGTGGATGAAACTGTAGTGATAAATGCCTAATCCCATTTCTTGGGAGTTAACAAGTTTGTTTATGCCCAGAACAAGAGAGACAACAGCCAGAAGAGAGCAAATTTCTTTACTGTCAATATTTCTCAGGGTTCTCCTATATTGCTGGACACAGAGGCATCCCCCCCATGATTGAAGTCAGCTGGATGAGAGCCATTCTAGTCAGAAAAGCAAACACAGATCTAAAGTGAACAAGTGAAAAGCCCAGGGCATTAGCTCAAGCACAGAACCACATGTGTGCCATTTTGAAAAGTCATGACAGATTCATGCTGAGGTTAATGTGCCACTCATTATAATTAAAGAATTCCTATTTGTGCTTCTTACTTTGATGCTGACTTTCAGTCATTAACACTGTGGGTGAGAGAAGTTCACTGCGGTCTCAGTGCCTTCAGCTGCTGAATCTCCACTGAAGGAGAAGGTGAAGAGCTGTTTGGATGGGATGAGTGTCACTCAATATTGCTGGGGACAGTCTGACACTGCTTTTGTAGCACATGTTAAAACAAGGCTCAGGATTATGTCTGGTTGGGTAAATCTGTGTAAACTTTTACTCTATTTTATGGGTTTTGGAAAATGTCCAGACAGCAAAGGACCTCCTATTTGCCTGGGTAGTTTCAGTTATAAAGGGTGAAAGAAGGAAATTCAGTCATGACTCTCCTTCAGCTTCTTGTCTTTAAAGCAAAAGAAAAAAAAAAAAAAAAAAAAA
>VZRH01007333.1:0-21287 GCA_013397555.1 Urocynchramus pylzowi | reverse complement strand
CACACCAAAAAATTCTGTGTCTGCTACACTGTGAAAGACAGCCTGTGGGCTGAAACACTCTCCAAAGACCAAAGTCCTGTTTTAAGAGCTGCTGAGCACCTATCTGTGATATCCATAGCCATTCAGCAACTCTGAAAATCTGTTTTTGAGATGCTTGGGTTGATCTTTATCCAAGACATGAGAACCACTTTGTTATCTGGGTCTTTGGTCCCTTCTGTCCATGCTTCATCTGCAACCTACTGAAGGAAGTCATGGGAGAAAAATTAATTGAAAGGCTATTTTCTACTATATCAGTAGGAAATATCACCACAATAGAAAAACCACAGAATCTGAGAATGATTGAGGTGTTTCTGTGATTTTTCCATTGTGGTGATTCTCACCTCTAGTCTGTCTGAGTACAGAGTCTGAACATTCAGACCCACACAAACCTCACGTGCTTTTTCTTCAGTGAGTGCTGTCCAGCCCAGTCTGTAACCACTGCTCCTTTCAGCTGCCATGCAGAGGGTTCCTACCCAGCCACTGTCTGGTTTTATTTGAGGAGTTCATGCCTGTGTTGAAAGATGTCCTTGGAAATCAGCAGGATTCTAAAGATAGCCAGTATCATGTAAATCAAACGTAAAGCAAATGTTCTTGCAAGCGAGGAGATGATTCTCTGAGGAGATAGATCACCTTGCCTTGTGTTTCTCTCTGAATTGTGGGGCTACAGCAGCCATTTTTCCACCAGAAGGATGAAGATGGCAGGCTGCAGACTGACAGTGTTTAAAGATTATTTCACTATTTGACATGTTTGTCCATGGTAAGATTTAAATCTCCATCAATGGGTTCCTGAACCAAGTGCAGCTGCATCCTTCTTGAAGTCTTCTTTTCCAGGAAGAGTCTGAGCATGAAAACTGGGGACACAGGGGATACAGGCTTCAAAGGAAAACAGCTGATTAGGACATTCAGGTGACATGTCCCTCAGAGCCAAGAAGGGGTTAATATGACTAAAAAACTGCTGCTGCATTGCAGAAGACCTATATTCACGTGTGCATCTGGGACGCAGAGAAAGATTTAAAGTCTCTGTCTTACCCATGATAAAAAAATATTGGTAATTTAGGTTAGCTTTCAACTTCAAGGTACCTGCAGTCCTGATACTTGTGCCAGGACTGAATCATCTGGCATGCACCACTAAATGGTTTTCATGGAGGTGAGATGAGTCTACCCCAAGTCTGTGTTTTTTTCCCTCTTTTGAGCATCAGGTTCATCAGGTCATTATGGAAAGAGATGTGAGCAACTGAGGCCTCATCAACTTCAGTCTGATAATCAATGTGCATTTAAGCTTGGTTCCTTTATCCAGAGACAAACTAAAACAACACAAGATTATGGTTTAGGGCTTGCAGACGTAATTTTTCTCCAGCAAGGTATTAAAGAGGAATTCAGCCACTGCAAACACCTATGGACTGTTCAAAATCTGAAGTCTGGCCACTAATGGGTGACAGATTTTGCATGGTATAGTTCCCAGAAGATGCTGACAAAGAACTCAGACTTGTCCTACCTCAGTTTCTCTCTAAGTAGAAGCTAGACAACAAATCTTATCTCTTGGTGTAATTCTTTCAAAATATTTGGACAATTAGGAATAAACTGTGCTGAACAGCTTTTGATAATTAACACAGATCTGAACTGCGTGGATGTTGTGAATGTTTTTATGTGTCCAAGGAGGTCTGGTCAAATTCATGGAAGGATCTTAATAAATGCTTAGAAATCATGAGTTATGGGTGGGTGGTGTGATGTGCTTGACCTGTTTTTATACTTTTGGCCAAGAAACTGCTTTTGCCTTAGATGGAGACAGGATCCTGGTCTGGATTGAATTCCGTTTTGCTTCGGTGTGGCCATCCTTCTATCTGTTCCTGTTCCTGTCTGTCATGAAACACATGGACATTTGGTCTTTGCTAAGTGCAGCACAGGGACAAGTGATTCCTTTCTATTCATGCAAGGCGGTGAGCCTGTTCTTGTTCCAGCACATAAGGAAGGGCAAGCCCTTCCTTACCCATCCCTTGCTCCCACAGCTGCTTCTGTGGGTGGGAGAGGCAAACCACAGCTCCCTCTGGAAGAAAAGCTCTGGAAACTCCCTGAATTGAAACTTTGCTTTCTTTCCCTGGCAACAAATTACTCGTGTACAGCCAAATCCCACACTCACCATTATAGGGATTTGGTTTTTCATGAGGGAAAAAGGGCTTTTTCAAATGCTGCATCAGAACGACCCCTAGATGTGAGTTTGACAGTTTTGGTTATGTTTATAAAAATGGTAACAATAAAAAGGATAAGAATATTACTGTCTTCATTTTCCCTTATTTTTAATCCCAAACTCACCTCAAAGAATCTGCTTGTGATGTCATTGTGCTACCCCTGCAGCCAGCTGTTGTGACATTACACAACATGAGGGTTTCAGGCTTCAGTAGAGGAATTCATAAGCAAGACAACTTGTGCCACCTGAGCACAGAAAGAAGAGGAAGAAACCCATTTTTTCTGCAAAAATCCTTAATACAAAACCAAAGCAAAGAGAGTGTGGATGTGCAAATTAAGTATCCTTGAGGTATTTTTTTTTTTTTTTGGTAAGGACATTTTGTCATCAGACACCAAGCTGTTTAAGGGATGTCCAGTAGGGAAAAGCTGAATGTCCAAGGGGTTCTAAGTTACTTTTCTTTTACAGAATAATTCAGTTATTTGCACAGGCAAATTCAGTGAAATACTGGACATTACACCATTATTTCCTTCTCTTCTTTTAGGTGCCCAGTAACAAGTACTTCAGACATAAATATAGTAATTTCAATGAAAATAGAAAGAGTGTGAGAAAACAAATGCCATTTAAAGTGTAAATGTGCAGCCATGGAATCATTAAAGAGACACAAATGTTGGAAAAAGGAAGTTTATGAACTCCATGTCCAATGTAATCTGGCTGGAAAAGAGTTTAGCTGTCCTTCTAGAAAACAAAAATTAATTTGCTTTGGCCAAATTAAAATTAATTAAAATTATGCAATGTTGCCCTTGTGTTAATTTTAACGGTGAGGTTGTTGTGATTTAAGGCTACAATTAGTTCTAGTGTTTGAAAGAGAAGCACTGTAATCGAGACAGGACATTTTAATAATCCTGGTTATAAACATTTAATACATCATCTTTAGGGACTCACAAACACATTGTAATTAACTTTTACAACTGAAATAAATCAGATTGCATTAGCATATTGCAAAGGAAAAAATCATTTGCATGATTGAAAACAGCTTCGGAAAATTATGTATAACAGGCTTCATGTAAACATCAATGCAAGCTAGTCTCAAACTTTTACCAAGATATTTTAAGGTTATTTTTAGAACAGTTAAAAAACCACTCACATTTCTTTTACCCCTGTTGAATCTCTTCCTGCATCAGGAATGTCACTCACTCTACCTTGTACTTTTTCATACCAGTAATAAATGTGTACATGACCAGGGTCAACGAATAGCATAAAACACAAGATTAAGGTCCTGATCCTGCAAGCACTTAAGTCATGAGAGGAACTTTGCTCGTGTAAAAGCTCTGTTGACTGTATCAAGCCAGCTGATATGAATAAGTTATGTTCAAGTATCTTCAGGGTTACTGTATTCATCATTCATCTTTACTCTTCACCAAAGAAAGCATAAACAAAGTACACTGGGGGAGGGGGGGGGGGGCCCCCCACAAAAAAATACCCCAGGATTTGAACTTGAACTTNCATAAAACACAAGATTAAGGTCCTGATCCTGCAAGCACTTAAGTCATGAGAGGAACTTTGCTCGTGTAAAAGCTCTGTTGACTGTATCAAGCCAGCTGATATGAATAAGTTATGTTCAAGTATCTTCAGGGTTACTGTATTCATCATTCATCTTTACTCTTCACCAAAGAAAGCATAAACAAAGTACACTGGGGGAGGGGGGGGGGGACCCCCACAAAAAAATACCCCAGGATTTGAACTTCAACTTCAGCAAGGGAAAAGGAGAAATTAGGAAAACAACCAAAGGCCAAGTAGGAAAGTGCTTTCAGTTTATTTCATTTATTGCAGATACGAAGTAAATGACTGACCTTTTGCCCAGACATGCAGATCCACCTGCTTCTGGGGAGTTTTGATACAGATTTGGACAGTGAACATGGAAAAATCTAACTTATAATTATCTTTCTATCCCTGAGTGTTAATCTGGACAAAAATTGTGTTCCTCCAAGCTGAGAAATTCCAATGGTGGCATTAAAATTTTTGGGTGGGTTTTATATGGGATTTTCTGACTTGAGATCTTTATTAGATAATATGAGATCAAAGAAGCTTATTAAAAACCAAGCAAACAGCAAAAACAACAGTGGAAAAATCTCTTTTACATAAGTCTATAAAGTAGACCTCCACTGGATGAATCTGACTTTATCTTCTTGAGAGTGGTCTGTAACTTGACCTAAGCCTGTGTTGATTGTTTAAGATATATTTAAGGTTGTCAGGTCTGAACTTGAGAATTCATTTAAAGAACTACTTTTTTGAAAGTACAGACAACTCTGGGGATAGTAGTGTAAAAGTGGGTGTAGATAATTCTAACTCTTGCCCATAAAGCAAAGAGTAGATGCAGAGAAAGGAAGAAAGTGGCAATGTGTAACTTTAGTGGGAAATAAAGATGTGAGACTGAAAAAAAGGGGAAGTTTGAGGTGAAGTCCTTACAGGATGAACATTGTTTTCATTTGTCATTGGGAAAGGTCTAGATTTCATTTCTATTGGTTGAAGAACCCGGCTTTCTCTTAACATTTTCTCACTCTCCATTTAATTTTTTTTTTCCCACTTAAACCAAGAAGTTGTAGTTTCAGAAAGAAAAAGAGGAAAGAGATGAACAAAACTTTTCTCATTTTTTTTTGCCCCAAAGACCAGGGGGAGAAAGCTTTTCCTCCTGAGGCCACAGTGTATTGATTCAAAGGAGCAGTAAGTTAATTAACACGAGTAGTGAAGCCTCCTGCATAATTAACAAGACATTTACCTAAAATCAATAATCTAATTGCCACACCTACCGTACATGGGGGACAGTGTTTATCCTGTTGAGAAAGACTCATTTATATCTGCATGTTAACATGGTGATTCGTGGTTTGTTTAAGAGCCTAACCTGATCTGTAAAGTGATAATTTATTGAACGATCAATTAAACTTTTTAACCTTGCAAATATAAACAGGTAATGAATAGCCACAAACCTATTTCCATATGAAAGTTCACGCATCACAGAGATTTTCATGCAGTTCAGATTATATTTCATCAGTCCACTTTGAGACCTAGTGAAGAAGAATGAGAGAGGAATAATTTCTCTTGGAGAGGCATCATTTCATCATCCTCCCTGGCTTTTGGTCCTGTGTTTATATTCCTTAATATCAAGCTGATCTTGAATTACTCTGCCTGCTTTCTTGTACCTGGTGGTTGAAAAGAAAGAGCTGGGAAACATGGAGTGTCCTCTTCTAAGGAAAACAAATTGTGTCATCAACAGAAGGTGACAACCAGAAGACCAAGAGCTGGGCAGAGATATGACAACACATTGCTCTTATTGCACTGAAGGACAGCCCATTGTAGATCCACCTTCATGTGCTTTTAGTCTCACCACCCTGTGACAAGGAGAAGGAAGGGAGGCAAGTGAGAGTAGGTGGACGGGGGGTTTACACTACCAGAGGATCGCCTTGCATTGGGGCTGACAGCTGGCATCCCTATCAGAAAGGCTGGGTCCACTGAAAGCTGCCAAAATCTGGAGCCTGAAATTGTTTAGACTCCTCTAAAAAGTCCTGTCTTTCATCTTGCAAGTGTAAAATAGGAATTGAAGATATCCCAAGAAGTAATTTTCTTCTGCATTTTCAAGTATAAGTCCCAGCTTGTGCTAAAATGGCATGGGGCCCAGCACTGAGGTGTCAGATTGTTTTAAATTGTATTTTTCATTTTGGCATGTTGATGTTTTCTAGTCTTACCCAGATTTTGCTGGTGTGGAGAAACAGGAGACAAAATAACAAATGAACGTAATGGTTTTCAAACCTTATCTCCAGAAAGCTGGGACTCACAGTGATGCTGCTTTTCCAGGGAGAAGTTTTGATTTGGTTTGAGGCAATGCTTTTTTTTGATATTATTTTGCAAGACCCAAATCAGTATTTTGGTCCTCACCAGGAAACCATTGGGATACTTCAACTTACCAGTAACATAAGTGCTTGAAAATGCACAGCACCTAATAATACTTGCTAAAATGTGCCTAAGAGTATATAAACTGAACAATAAATCTGTCTTTGAATTCTTGGGGCCTTACTACTGTGAAAGAGAGATTTGAACCTGTCAATCACCATCCTTAGTAGTATCTTAAAGCCATGGACTGTGGTTTAGCAGAAGTCTTGGAGGAAACAACTCTCAAAATCCAAGGTCATGTGTGAAAGAAAAAAAAAAAATGAATAAACCCAGATAAACTAAAATGCTTTTAATTTCTCTGCCAGTAGCTATGGTTTGGTAATGAAACTTTTTACTTCGATATATTTAAATAAAATTGGGACTACCACAGTCAATGACATTTGTCACAGGAGTGAAAAGAACAACTTAACTGTACATGCAGGAGAGAGGGACAACAATGCTACAAGAATTTCAGTCCCACCATGGATGTCTTGCTGGAGTGTAGCATTGTGTGTGTTAATTAAAACATTTGGGGGTTAGGTGAGGAAAAGGAAACCAAAAAAGAGGGCTGGATGATTTAGATACATATTAAAATAGTTCTCAGTATAATTAAGCTTTATACCTTAACTGAGATAACGATGAAGTGTGAAATATAATGTCCTTAAAATTGATTTTTCAGTAAGATTGTCTCTGTCTTAAAAGGCCCTGATTTTTTAAAGTGTAATTCTTTAGTAATTTTTACATTTATCATTTCTTCATTTTCATTTCTTTTAAATCCTTCAATTTTAGTTTCATCCGTTGAGGAATTTTAAAATTTGGAATAGCCCCATCTTTTCCCCCCTTCTGGCTATTGTAGCTCTCTCTACTGCTGTCTGAGATCTTGTTATTTTGTCTGGTGTGCCTGCTGCACACTAAACAGGAAGTTCTCCTGCTCTGGAGCTCATCTGCTCACTTGTCTCTTTAACAACGAGTGAAATTTTGGAATATCAGTGGAATTAAAAGAGGTAACAAAGAGCCAGCAATAGGTGAGAATCATAGTCAGTGGCTGAAGCACAAGACCACAGTCCAAAATACTTTTGTGACAGCTCAGCCTCAGGACTTATGTAATTTCAGCTTCCTTTTCAGCAATATTTTCTGAACTCTTCATGAATTTTTAATCTTTGTTTGACCCAGTTCCACCAAAAAAAAAAAAAAAAGTTGTGAAAGCAAAACCCAAATACGAATGCAGCATAATGCTTGTTATTCTTTTCTCTAATCTTGAAGTAGCTCATTTTCTCCACCTGTATGCAAGGAGATGGGGCTGTTCCTCTGTTATGTGCAACATGCAGCAGCCTCCTATGGATGAAAATTCAGAAGGGCTGTGAGAAAACTTCTACCACTGGAGAAAGGGCATTTTGCTAGGTCAAGCCTTTCTTCTCAGGAACTGGAGAATCTTTTTTGGTTTTCTGATCTGCATGCCAGAACCAAGACATTCTAATTCTGAGTCTGGACAGGCAGGTCTGTGATTAACCACTTTATCAAGCAGTAATTTCTGTGGGTTGCACCAGGACTGGGATCTGCCTCTATTTTTCATCAGAAGATTTACCTGAGTTTGTTGAAGTAACACTGTAAGAGATGCAGCACTGAAAAGCCTCAAAACCAGCTTGATGTTGCCATGATGTCAGTGCTGTTGCGTGGACACTGCAAGGAATGAGTGCAAGGAAAATATCTGGATTTTCTTATCTGAGGAGCTGGGAGGGGCTCCTGAAACAAGTGTCATGTAATTATATGTAATTATATCCCCCTTGTATTATCAATGATATATGCTCTGCCTAATGATCTACGTATTATCAGTGTTTCCTCTCAGCCCCCTCCTATGTTTTCTCCATGTTTTATCTTTAACCCCTTGCAGATTCCTCTCCCCTTCCTGCCTCACCATCTTCACCCCACTGACCCCCATGACAAGAGCGGGGTTGCGTTAGTTGGACTTTGTACATGCACCAAAAAAATAAAAAAAGAAAAAGAGATCCCAGCTAATGTTTTCAAATTAGCACAGCTCCAACTCTGGAGATTCTCATTAGTTGTTGGCTGAGATTTATCAGCTCTCATTTGCCTAATATGGAGCCTAACTTTAGGCGCCTGGCCCTTTCAGTGGGGGGTAAGAGAGAATAGGAAGGGGTCTTTTGTCATTGCCATGTGGGCTCACTAATTTGCTCTGCCTAATAAAATTACAAATGAACACAGCTTTGCTCATGTTGCCTTTATAGGTTATAATAACCTTGGTACCCCATAACCTCCCGCTAGCTGAATTAATCAGATCATATTAATATTTCTTCTTACTTTCTTTTAACTGGTTCTTCTCTTAATTAAAGGGGCCAAAGATGTAAACAGGGTAGGTGACTAGAAACATGGCGTCAGGTTATAAACAAGGCTCATTAAAAAGATGGATGTGCCAGCAGACTGGGAAAATTGCTTACTCCGCAAGTGTACATTTTGTAATTTCCTGACGACTAAAAGGACTAATACCAGATCCTGCTTTGCTTCCCTAGCCCCCACCCTTTTCTTTTTAAAGCATGTATAAAAGATGATAATTTTTGTAAGCTGGGGGAATGCAGAAGAGTTTATTCATCAGCTGGGATAAAGGCCATTTTTATTAAAAAATTTTTTGCTCCTCTGACAGATTGAGATACAAAATGGGATGTTGTTATAACAACAATAAGTGAAAGAAATCAATCTGAAATCCAAAGATTTTGGAAAGAATGGGCAGCACTACCAAAAAAGCCAGGTTTATGACTAATATTAAATAATTTTTAATTATAATTATCATTAAAACTTTATTTAGCTGTAGTTGCATTTCCAGAGCTGGAATCAGTAGTATTTTTGTACACAGTTTAGAGTTGGCAGGGTCTGTGCTGATAGAGACAAGCAGGGTGTGCTGTGCCTGCAACCCTCTCCTCAAGCACACAGATCCTTCTGCTGTATCCAGGCAGAAAGCTGTCTGTCCTACCTACTCCAGTTGGTAGGAGAACCCACCAATTCACATTTTTAAAGTTATGTGTGAACTTCATATGAAAAGACGATCTAGTTATCTTACATAAATAATTTATGTTTTCACTCATTAGTAACTTCAGTCCCCTTAATATTGAAACTTGGCCTTGTAATATGTAATATTAAATTCAGCTCCAGTACAATAACCACTGAATAAAGCACTGCACAGTTTTCTCTCTTCCAGTGATTATTAGTAGGAAAGACCAAACCCCTGATTTTTCTATCTCCCTTTATCCCTTCTCAAGAAGAAGGAAAGTCATTCTGACAGGATGATGCACAGCATGACCAGAAAAGACCTCTCTCCTTCATGAATAAATTAGAGATGAAAGTTTCACTGATCCCCTTGCATTTTTATGGAGGGACCTCTTCCTAATTTACCTAAATGCTTTGAACAAAACGAAAGAAAAATGTAAGCGGCGAAGGTGAAAAGGTTAAAATCTATGTTTAAATGGAAGGGCATTTTAACAAGAAGGCTATGTGGGCTACCTGCGTGTGATTGGGGGATCTTATTTTTAAGTTTAAGCAGTTGAATGGCTGAATCACAACACAAAGTGATTTTTTTTCCTACTCATTATTATTAAGTTTTTGCATTATAGAGCCTGTGTATTTTTATTCTGCACCTATGAGTGCCTGAACTGAATTTGATTGATGTCAATGAATGTTTTATAGTATTAGTCAACATATTATTAATAATAATGATAATAAATAGCAATAAAAATCTGAAGATTTTTATTAATCTGTGATGCATTAACTTTATTTGAACTATGGAACAATAGATTTCAGCCTTTAGGGTGCTTCCTCAGTTATCTAAAATTCCTTTAGGTTTAGGAGGAAGGAATTGCCTTTTCTGTAGGTAATTTTGAACTCTGTGAAAGGGCCTACACTATTTTAATCCAAAGTGGAGAATTCTACAAGTTGCTTAAACATTCATTCTCTGAAGTTGTTCAGGTGTACTTCTGGAAAAGTACTTTAAAATCCTGTGGAAGCCAGCAGTTTCATCCCTATTATATTCTCCAGCAGTTTCCTTATAAGCTAATATATTTTTATGAGTATCACTTAGGAATAATTAAAATACAAAAAAAAAGACACTCTCATTTTCACATCAGTTATTATAGTATTATTCAGAAGTTTAATGACTTTGGAAGATGTTCTTCCAAGCCCAGGTGTACTTTTTTCAGTTTAGTGTCTTCTTTGCTAGTGGAGTTTTAAGCTGGGTCCAAATTCCACAGGGCAGAGCAAGTTGGACATTTGTCTGAGGATGACAGCCTTTTTTTGTTTTGATGTGACTCAAAGCCTTCTGGATGCTTATTAAAAAAAATAAAATAGTCACTAGGTATTTTATAAGAGCTCCAAATACACTTTGTCTATCCTGTGGGTGAGAAAAACACCTGCACTGAGATTCAGGGCACAAGTGGAGAATGTATTCTCCAAAACACCCCAGGATTTAATAGATAAGACAGCATTGGACCAGTTGTTGAGGATGTAAAATCTTTCAATTTAAATGGCTCTATTTCTTTGTTAGTTTTGATGCTTTATCTCTTTAAGTACAGCGCCCAAAAAAATTCAGTTTGAGCGAAGGTTTCTAAACAGTGCAGGCAAAATGCAACACTTCAGTGACTGCAGAGAGGGATCCTGGCATGGTGGAAGGGGGTCTTAGTCACACCCAGGCTGATGTGGGGATGGATGAGGTGTCTGTGGTTGTTGTTGTCCAGCTGTCCTGCCTGTTCCAAACTAAACACCTAACATATAGACAGCTACACCTGGGCCACAGGAGTTCTGGTCTGCAAGTTGGTGTAATTTATCCTGTCATTAAAACCAGCCCTGGCTGAAGCCCTCTGTTTTCAACATCCATCACCATTTCAGAAATTCCAAATCCACATTAAAGTAGGTTCAGCTTCTGATTTCTAAGCCAGCCTTTGTCTTCAAAAAAGGAAGTCAGCATTTCAGATCACCTAATAAGCCAGTTCTGTTCCCTCGAAAGATTTAGAAGGTTTATACCTAAACTAAATTTTACAGTTTGAACCAAAATGATGGATATAGTGTTTAAGAGGAATCATGACACATATGCAAATATTTTTTGGAAAGAAAAGGTACTTTTCATGCAAAATCATGGTTATTTCTGTGACTGTGTCATTGCATTTTGCATTAAGATGCAATTTCCCTCCCAGTTTGAACCATCAAATGGGTGTTAAAACTGAAAAAAGGCCATTAACCCTTTGTGTGCCTTAATTTTTCTACCTACAGGCTCATGAAAATATAGATTATTTGTCTTTGTGCTGTATTTGGACATCTAGTTAGGACAATACCTGCTTATATATGGTGAGGGACTCTTGTCTCTTTGCTCCTCAGAGAAATAACTTGGTTCTGATGCTGCCAGCTTGAAACCAAGTATTGCCAAAATGATGAAAGGCGAGTGAGCAAGAAAAGTTGGGGATTTTTTTTTTTTTACAAAAAGGACTGAGAAGTTTCAAAAGCTTCAACCCTTCAAGCGCTTTGTTGTTTTTTAATTGGGGTCACTACTGATACAACGAGGCAGAAAAGGCATCCGGGTAAACACGTCCCTCCAGCCAAGCTGTCATAGCACACCCATCCATGTCCATCCATTAAATGTCAGTGTCTTTGTGGAAGAAAAATGCCCCTTCCCAAGGACACCAGCCAGGCCACGTGCGTGTGCCTTGTGTGTGTGTTTTTTGAAGGCTGACAAGGCACCTCTGCCATTTCCTCGCCTGGAGCTCTACCCACAGGCGGCCGTGCTGGCCCCCCTCTCCCAAATGTTATTATTCTGTCATGAGCCCTTCTTCGGTCAGGATGTTACTTCATTTCCACCTTTTGTCTCAGGTTGAATGTGAATGATGCTCTTTCAGCAATATACGGTCGCTCGAGCTCCCCGCTGCAGCCTTACATAAATATACAACACCCGTCTCGGCCTATAACTCACTTCAGGCCTGGAAAAATAGTGACTTCCTTTATTGGCCAGATTCTTTCGCAATTCCCAACAGCTGTATGTTTTCACCTCCGAGGATCCTTATCTTCAAGTTTCCATTTGTCTCAGCACTATTCCAGTGGATTGCCAATAAAAATGATTCCCATTTTTATAACCCCTGAGAATGCAGGGAGCGGGCTTTCCAGAAAAACCTATTTTTTAGCAGGGAAAAAAAAAAAAAAAAAAGGGGGAAAAAATAAGGAGAAAAAAAAAAATGTGGCTCCCCACAACTTAGCAGAAGGCAGGATTTAGCCTTCACACAAATATTGGAAAGTGTGAAACTTCCCGAGCAATCATCACAACTCCGCCGAGATGGGAACGGAGACTTCCAGCAATCTCTGAAGCCGCTCAATCAAGGACTCTTAATTTTCCATTTGAGCAAGAGGAACGGCTGCAAACGGAACATTTATTAACACATGCGCCTCACACACACAAAGAGAGCTATATTTACAAAGAATTAAACTTGAGAGCATGAAATAGCCTTGTAACCATATGACAAAGATACACTTAAAGAGATGTAAACACTAGGTGCAGGGAAATTTGCCAGGTTAGAGTCAGCTGTATCACTCTGTTTTATTACTATACAACTGTTTACTGAGAAAAGACAGATGATGGCTGATATACTCTGTGTGTTATCATAAGGGCTTGCTTGGGAGCTCTTTGTGACTGACAATTGCTACAGCCCTATGCAAAAACCTGGCCTGGGGAGTTGTTTTTCTTTTAATTCTTCTCTGTCCATCATTCCAAAACGTTAACAATTCTTTAAGAAAAGCAAACTGGCAAAGCATCCAGAGTGTTTTGTATCACTCCCATGAGACAGTCACTAAAGAAATTTTAATCATCCTTTCTTCTCCTTCCAGGGTTATTGGGTTTGGTTTTTCCAAGGATAAATTTTTTAAAGCTTCTCCCCTGTCTGGGCTATGTAAATCTCAGATTCTCATGGCCCTTCCCTGCCCAAGTCTTGGAGAAAACACCATGAAATACCTTTATAATAGTTCTCAGCTCCAATTCTGCTGCTAACAGCTCCTAGAGTGACTTCTAAGAGGATGTGGTGTTCCTGTGTCTCCCTGGAGACATGCAAAGCTGCCATCATGTTGCCCTGAAATGGGTTTGAAGAAACCCAGAAGAGGAGTGAATGCAGCACATGTGCCTCTTTCATCTGATTCATTTCCATGACTAAAAAAAGGATTTCTAGGTATCTGAGAGAGATGGTTTAGAACATATTGGGCTTGCCTTACTCTTACTGGGGTCACAGCACTAAGACTGCAACACAAAAGAACTTCAGTAGTGTTCCTTTCTGCTTCCCAGAGTGGGTCCCTCAAGTGGGGCTGGAGGGGCAAGGAGGGGAAGAGTGGAGAGCTGTGGAGGCAGGTGTTGCCATCTCCCCATCTCTAGCTCTGCAGACATTTACACAGCAGGGAATTCAAGGCCCAGATCATCCTGCTTCCCTTCAAGTACCCGAAGCACTGAAGCTATGAACCAAATCACTCTGTTCTTCCTCTGCAGTCAATGGAGAGAATGAGAGGGATGCTCAAAAGGGATGAACCATCCCTCAGGGTCTCTTCCAAATGGGGTGAACCCAGGCCCTGCTATCTGCTGTCACTGAACCAGAAACTGCCATCACCTCCCTCTCCTCACATATAGACATATTTCTTTTCCCTGCCTGTGACAAAAATTTTGGCCTGTTCTTAGGTTCAAGTATTTTGCTCTGTCTCGCCTAAGGAGAAAAGGGGAAGGGTTCTTTCCTTATGGGTTCCTGATCTAAATGAATTATTGCAAGGCTTTTTTTTTAAAGCCTAGGAAAGGGAATTTGAAGCTATTGTATTTATCTGACCATTATGAGCACTGTAAAACATGCTGTTTCACATTGTAACATAAGCTCTTTTTTAAAGTATGCCCAGAGTATTTGTAATTGTTATCAGGCCCAGATGTATCCGAGTGTCAGCATGAAGCACTGAGAGTTGGCTCAGATGTACAGAATGTAATTAGCTCAAAGCCCTGTGCGCTTAGTTTGTAGTGGAAGCACAGACTGATAATAAAACCAAAAAAAATGAAAGTGGCAAAGGTTAAAATCTATTGTTCACAGTGCTAAAGCTGTTCTGGGGGAAGCCAGTGCTGGCTGCTGCAGTGCTGGAGTGCTCAGACTCCAAACGAGATCAGAAGTGAGCCAGTGACAAAGGTTAGTTCAAAATAGGTGATGATAGACTAACATTAAATTGACATTATTCTCACAATAGTGGCCCAGACAGTTGGTCTATCTACTCTGGTATCCTGCCTCTGACTTGCGCCAATTCCCTCATGTGTCCGGAGGAAGAATAGCATATGATCCACACACCCACTTCCCACTGAGCTTCCAGTGACTTGTGAAATCCCAGATGTGGTGGGAGTGTGGGGATGGTACCAACAGTTCCTGAGCTGCATGGGAACCATCTAGTCACTCATGTACTCATCTACATGGCTGCCAAGTTGCTTAGCTTGGGGGTTTTTGTCTGTTGTTTTTTTGTCATATCCAGGAAAAATCTGATTTTTCTGATAGACACTTGCTGGGAACATAGGAACACCCCCCATCTTCGCCTACTGCTGCCCTCTGCTGAGTGGGAACACAAGCCCGTGTCCAGGATTCTGGAGCTCAGCACTGCCCAAATTAAAGAGTCTCCTCTTGCTTGAGTGACTTTGAAGCGTGTGGATTTGATCTCTATCCCTACAGCCACTATGACATTTCCAGAGGCTTTTGTGTGCACTGTGGTGACAAGCACAACTTTCCAAGGTGGCTATCGGCTCGTTAAAGTACAGACACTTTCTGGGCTGATTGTTGTTAAGGAGACAAATCTCAGCACTTGCAAAAACCTCTGATAGTTACAGTGCTTTGCACTGATATAATGCATAGGGATGTGGGTGTATTTAAATTTAGATGTGTGCACTTGCATCACATTCACAAATGCAATAAACAATATCTAATAACATTAATAAGGCACAGGCACATACCAGTTCACAACAGGAAATTCAAATCTGAGGGTGACATGCTGATCTCAACTCCCTCTGTTTAGAAAAAATAAGTCAGAACAGCTTGAATGAAGGACAGAGTGTCACAGCCTTAACTTGAACATTTCCTGGCTTTTGTTGGTTTGTTTCACAGCCTTCACATTCCTTAAACACAGGTTTGTTTGATTTTAATTTCCTTTTCTCCGTTAAAAGAATGAAGAAACATGTTTGAGGGGAGCCCTGAGCATGATTTCTTTTCACAGCCACAGCTGAAATTTCCTATGTTTGTTTTTTCTTTTAGAATGTTTAGTGTTAAAGAGAACTTCTGGGGAGGTGATGCAGCCAGAGACAGGACACATGTTTCTGACAAGAAAGACAGTCTCAGGCTGTGCTGGTCATCCAGCATGTGGTGGACCTTGGTCCAAGTCCTCCATCACCAGCCCCAGACTTTGGTGAGGGGCCTTAGGCCAACGTGTTTGTATCTGTATGGGTATCATGGTGTTCCAGGGTCAAATTCTGTGATGTTTGCTTTGCAGGTGGGTAAAACAAAAACAAGCAAAAAAACCATAAACTCCCTGTTTTTGGGCCACATGAAAGACTTGGTCAGTGTGACAGCAAGTCTAGCTACCTGTGTTTCTTTTACAGTTCTCACACCCAAGTGTACAAGTGCTGCCGTCTTAAATTCCACCTTCTCCAGAGCCTGACAGCCTCAGACTCGGCCTCACAGTTCAGATCCACAGACTTTTCTGATATCATATGATAATATCATATAAATAAAAAGTTCCAGTAAGTGAGATCCTTCTTTTCACTTTTAAATTGCTGTTATCACCCCAGTTTATCCCTCCTACTCACTTCTTTTGTCTGAAAGAATTCCTATAGAGGAACAAGAGGCTTGGCCATTGTCCTGCTCATATTTTCCCATGTAGAGCCACATCTTGCAATTGTATTTCAAGAATTGACCTTACCTACAGGATATTATTTTTCTTGTGACTCTTCTAACCCAATGACAGAGGGATCATTCATGCACTTTCTATTTTTCTGTAGTATAAAAAAAGGACCCAGACAGCTAGGAAAGGATTGCAGAGTCATCAAGAAACGTGCATGATATGCAGGAGGGAGAGAAGTAAAGGGGAGGGAAATTCCCAGTGCCATTGGCTCCTTTCATTGGTGTTCATGAAGGGAATAGTTTCTGATACACTCTTAATCCAGAGCCTGGATACAAGGCCCAGCAAAGGTTATAAAACCACATTAGTGGGTCCAGTAAAATAAGTCTGCAGGATGCTCCAAATGGGTTATCTGTAACAGTGAAATAGAACAGGGGCAGAGATGAGGGGAAAATAGCAGCTTTGAAATTACTTCAAGAGCTTCTCAGAAAGGTATTTGCCCCACCCACTCTGTTCCCTCTCTCCTGGGATTTTTGCAGGCTCTCACACCTCCAATTACTCATTAATTTTTTCCCCTCTAGCCTCAGTTCTGCTAAGTCAACATGGCTTATGAAAATCAAGTTGTATTCTGTATACTTAATACATCATCTCTAAGAATAATCATTTTGGAATCTGAACTTGTTTCTGTTATCTGGCTCAGCTTGACAATGATTTATGAAGCAGAAAACAAGACAGCTTCATTTTCATAAGGCAGCCTGAACCTTCTGGACAAGGAAGAGCTCTGAAAGTTGTTTTGACTAGTAAACTGAAACAAACATGACACAAAAGTCAATACAACTGCAACATCAGCCTCTCATTTTACAGAGTAACTTTCCTCGGCTAGAGCAATCTGACAGTCAAAATGTTGTGATATTCGATAACATTCTGCATCTTCACTAATTACAACTGCGGGGTACTCGCCGTGATGGGCATTTTCGATGCAAACGAAATACATGGCAGCCATTCACAAAGCATGTCTGGTGAGCAGTTAAAAGGACACTGTCATCCCATTTGGCTTACATTTTATTCCTGCAGATAGAGATATTACACATCATATATGAACATTAATCTGGATTTATATTAGTGCTTGGAAAATAGGAGCTGAGTTATGCGAATCAGCCCGTGTTTATTCCGCGATGAGCGTGTTGAAATACATGTGATTGATTCTTTGGAGTTTCATTCTGTATTCGCTGCCATTATGCAGCTCTGAGGAACTGGAAGATGCAATTCCCATGAAGATCTTAGAAAAAGACTCAACAATTCCAGTTCAAGTAGACTCCTCTCCCATTGCTAGTAATATGAAACATATGGCATATGCCAGAGACAGTGTAGCTGTGTATATATCTACTGCTTAGCTTATTGCACCTCCTTTTAGTGTGCAGTAAGTAATCTAGATTGTACACATCCTTCCATATGAGATTAATTTATTTTGAACCTTTCCTTAATGCTTTATAAAACATATCAGTCAAGTGGTTGTGGTGGAAAACACCATGAAATGAGGCAAACTGAAAATTTTTTAGATGTCCAAAATATCAGGAGAAAAATTTCATTTTGTACTCTGTGTAACAGACACCCAGAAAGTGAAGCTGGTCATTGTGCTGAGCTAGTTGAAATATTTCAAACCATATTCTGGAGGATTTAAAAA
The DNA here is from genome assembly GCA_013397555.1 of Urocynchramus pylzowi. NCBI lineage: Eukaryota > Metazoa > Chordata > Aves > Passeriformes > Fringillidae > Urocynchramus > Urocynchramus pylzowi. The sequence continues at coordinate 3,579 of VZRH01007333.1, read as the reverse complement.
ATTATAATGTTTTAAAATATAAATATTAATATTTTATAATATTAATTATAAAATATAAATATTATTTCTAGAAATAGAAATAATAGAAATAGAAATTATGAATAGAAACAGAAATGCTTACATTAAGTTTCTAGATTTTATTATTGCTACAGGTACTGTTTTAGATAATTGTATTACAGGTTTTGTTTGGATGTATCCATTAAAAGTTTGCCTTTCATCTAGGTAAATTTGGCGCTAAATTTGTCCAGATTTTGAAATTATGTATTTATAAAACAGAACCATTATTGCTGAGGAAAATCTATTAAGGAATCTGGTCAGACAATTTCATGCACACATTTCCTGAAATCAGCTGTTGGTGGATCCCTAAACAGAGCCTAGAAGTTACAGCTGCATATTGCTTCATATAACCATAGAGTCATGGAATATTCTGAGTTGGAAGAGACTCATAAGGAGTTCCAGCTCCTGGCCCTGAACAGGGACACTCCAACAATCCCACCCTGTGCCAGAGAGCATTGTCCAAACACTCGAGGAGGTGCTCAGTTAAAAGGAGTTGCTTCATGTATTCATTTACTTGCTTTGCCATGAGAAGTGCTTCCAAGGAGGCAAAGCTGGGTTGTACAGTGCTTTTCCTCTGTTTTCACCAGAGCAATCAGGAGTAGTTCCACTTTAAATCCTTATGGCTGCACGGACAGAAACGTGCCCAGAATTGCTCTTTGCCCTGTCCCTCTGCCTCCCTAGAGCACTGATTATTCCTCTTCTCAAGCTATGAGCTTGCTTGTAGCTCTGCTCATCTTCACAATATGTGGTTCCTGGTGTGGGTGTCCCTACATGTGAGGGTGACCCTTCACTGTGGGGTCAGGGTCCCCAGCTGCACTGTGACAGGTATCCAAGCTGGCCGGGGACATTCCAGTGACCCAGTGGTGAGTAGTCTCAGGCCATAACATATCTTCACTTCCATTCTTCCCTCCCAGACTTTCTCCTGCCCCTTTATTCTTCAGATCAGTGAAGCCAAGAGCACACAATGCTTGGAGAAGATTTGATTTTTTACAGTTAAGTCAAATATGGGTGAAAAACCCCTGATGTTTTAGTCCCAGCGTCACTACGGAAGTAGATTGTGTACTTGACTTTAACAATCTTCCAAGATATAAGCCATTTGACTGAGGTCAGACTTAAGATAATAAAACTCCCTTTGATGAGGTTCATTTACATATTTGTTTTCTTTCCTTGAGCCCATTTTTTTGTATAGATTTAGTGCAGTTGTTTACAATGCTGGAATTTTTATGATTAAGGTCATACATGAGAATATTTACAACGTCAGGAATAAACACAACTCCTATTTAAGAAGCATATCCTGTTCCCAAATGAGATCCAAGCCCTGCTTATAATGTCATGCATTTGTAGAGCACTTAATAAATGTTTATTTTCAAATGCAATTATAAACAATTCTTGCATTGTTGCGGTAGGACGTGGACTTCACATCTCTTGACATTAGCACAGGAGATATCCATTAGGCAAGATATGCTTCTTTGAGAAGTAGTCTGACCTCCAGCCCTGTCTGCACTGTCTGCAGAGGGCAACCCCTTGCTTTGTGACACCCTGCATTGCAAATAATGCTTTAACTCATATCTTGATGGATTCAAGGAAACGCTCTAAATAAATGCACACAAGCATGTATTGGATTTTTAAAAGAAATTAAAGTTAGCATACAAGCATTAGGCCACCATTACCTGCTGAGCATGATGAATTTTGGGGTGACAGGGAGTACAGTTGCTTGAAACAGCAGTGATATCACAAATATTTTTCAGAAAAGTGACCAAGAGCTTGGGTTTGGTTTGTTTTTGTTTCCCGCTCGTGGCCCCTTCCCCTTTGTATGGAATCCACAGACGTTCTGGCAACAGACCTCTCCTGTTGGAGGGGCAGAGAAGAAAAAAAAGAATACCAGAAAAAAACAATGGGGAGATGTAACACGTGCACTGCAATTAGATGAGGAAGCCATTCATTATGTTGTTTGCAATATCCTCTAAAAGGGTTGCCCACCCCTAACTACATATTTATACATATTTACTTGTTAATCAATAAAGGAAAATGGCTACATTATTTTGATTAAAATGTCAACCAAATGTGTGGCAATAAAATCAAATTTCAGGGGGAAGGTAAAAAAAAAAAAAGAAAGAGAGGGAGAATGAGAGAGATAGCTATGTATGCCTTCCTCCAGACCATGATATATGATATTTTCAGGCTGCTAGGAGAGCAGACACATTAAGAAAATAGTGCTAATGATATTAAAGTACTTTACAAGGCTTGTTACTAAGCGCTGACAAACCTGTCAAGTGTATAATGTAGGAGGCTATTGTAGCGTTCTCAGAAAACCATACCTCTGCCCCATTTCAGTGCAATCTCCTAATAATGGAGCTGCTATAAATTCTAGCCAGCAATGGGACAGACTCCTGGCTTCTCACCCCAATGTGAAGACATGATAAATATAAAAGAAAATGGCTGTCAGTTTTGGCGCCCGAACCTTATTACAAAGTCTTAATCTTACTGGCCTCAGCACCTTTTATCACCGCCTTGTTATGAGCTGATGGCTTTTTTATTTGCTGGGAGATGGAGGATGTGTCATTTGATGTCCTTTTATGTAGCCACTGCTCTGTCCTCTCATGGAAAAAAAAATCTTTTTTTATATGTTTATTACAGTAACCGATTAAATGCAAGGCTCATGCTGTGTTTGGTGCAAGCATCTTCCTGGCTGATTTTTGCAGAAGCCCAGATTTAGACAGTCAGATGCAGAGTTATTAAGAATGTGGGCACAATGGAGTGTTATTTTTATTTTCCGGCTCCTGGAGTGTTGGCATCGCAGTTGGTGTTATTATTTATTATTATTTATTGTTTTGCTTTCTGTATGGATTTTTCCTTCTTGCCAAGGTCAGAAAGAAACCGTAAGTCCTGGCTCATTCTCTTTCACTCTTCCCTCCACGTCGCCTCTCACTCTCTCTCTCTCTCTCTCTCTCTCTCTTCCTCTTTGCAAGTGTCAGCCACAAAGATGATGGGCCTGTAAACAAAGTTTGACTCAAAACTCAGCTCAGGTTCAATCAGTTTGAACTTTAAGATGAGATATCTCACAATTATCTAAATATTATTCCTAAACCTCACAGCTGACTTCCTGTCTTCTTCGTTTATGGCAAACAAAAGACTGAACTCCACTTGAAACAATGACCCTGTCAGAGCCCTTATCCCCCCAAGAACTGCAGCAAAGTGCCAGCATCAGGTACTTAACTCAAGATGACATTGATGGGTTGCTTTCAAGCTGTGGCTGGAGACTCCATCACTTGTTCTTATCCTCAATTTGAAGTCGGGGCGGCCTACTTTGTTGCTGCAGAGGAGTCCCCTCCCTCTGATTTTTGTCTGCCAGATGGTGACCAGGCTCTGAGCAGGGCTGGACCCATTAGCCGAGCTCCCCATCTAGTGGCTGCCAGCGTGGGGGGGGCAGCAGGCAGGAGCTCCAGCAGGACCTGTCGCCCTCCAAAGGCTAAACCTGAACCAAGGAAGAGGGCAAAACCAGAAAAAAGATATTAAAAAAAA
>VZRH01007331.1:65027-77922 GCA_013397555.1 Urocynchramus pylzowi | reverse complement strand
GGTCCAGCGGCTCTGGAGGCCAGGCAGGGCGGGAGGACGGGCATATCGGGAGTCATGAGAGGGTTTGGGGAGGATATGGGGGGGCCCGAGCGGTCCGAGCATCCTTGAGCCTCCTCGCCAGAGGGGTCTCCACGGTTCTGCCCTCGCACCCCGAGCATTCCTGGGGTTCCTCAACCACATCCCAGGAACACTGGTGGGCTCTGGGGATCTCCTGCCCCAGGACACCTTGCACCCCAGTTGTTCACGGGGCTCCCAAGAGCCGCCCCACGCCCCTCTACAGCACCCCATGGCACGACTGTGGCTGTCCGTGGCACCACGTGTCACTCCATGTCACCCCACTGTCCCCTCCTTGGGGGTCCCGGCGGGGTTCTGGTGCCTCCACCCATGAGGGCGACCCTATACCACTTCCCCCATGAGGGGGCGTGCAGATGGAAGTCAAAGCTCCGCTGCTCCCCCACCTGTGCACCTCTTCCCCACCCCTTGGCACCCACTCCCACGCCTGTGACACCCTGCGCACACCCCCACACCCTCCTCCCACCCATTTTGGGTGCCCACGCTCAACTCCCCGCACTCCCTATGCGTGTCCCACCGCCCCCGTGTGCCCACATACACGGAGCCCTTATACAAACCCCACTCCTGTATTTGGCATTTTTGGGTACTTGGGATGGGGAGGACACGGTGGGCAGCATGAGTGGGGACACACGTACAAAAGCCGTAACGAGGCTCCGGTCCGAAGCGGGTCCCTAAGGCCACGTTGGGGGGCGCGGGGGGATGGGCCGTGGGTACCCCCCTTCCCTTCACAGCTGCCCGGGGGCGGGGTGTCCATGGGTGCCCCTCTGGCCCGTCACAGCTCCCGGGAGGGCTGGGGGATGCCAGGGTGCCCCCCGTCCTCTTATAGCTCCCGATCGGTGCTGCTGGATGAGGTCTTGAGCGGGACCGAGTCGAATCCGTCTGGCATCCGCTGTGGGGTGGGGAAACTGAGGCCCGGGGCCCTCCTGTGGTGAGGAAACTGAGGCCCGGAGCCCCCCAGGGTGGGGAACTGAGGCACAGAGCCCCACTTGGAGTGGGGAAACGGGGACACGGAGCCTCCCAGAGTGGGGAACTGAGGCACGGACCATCCTCAAATCCCACCCCCACCATGGCTTGTGCGGTGGCTAGTCCAGGGTTGTTTCCATCCCCCCACCCCACCCCTCACCTTGGCCGTCAGGGCTTTAAGTTTTCCAAAAAGTGACATTTCAGTGGCAAAGAGCAGCTCGTCCTCCGCGTCCTCCCCCTCCATGATGGCGCAGCTGTCGGGCGACGTCGCGTCGGTCTCGCGGGCCGCGGCGTCCATCACCAGCTTGGAATATTTGTATTCCAACCTGGGAAGCAGGCGGTGCCATCACCTCCCCCGTGACAGTGCTAGCCCCCGTGTCCCCAAATCCCGCTGCCAATTGCTCACTTTTGAGTCTTTTTCCAGAAATAAGCGGTGAGCGCAGCCAGCAAGACGGCCACGCACGTCCCAGTGGAAATTCCCACTTTTAGCCAAAAATCCACGCTGCGGCAGGCCTGGATCAGCTGGGGCGGCAGGGCGTCCCCGCCATGGCACAGCCGGGGCTCCCGCCACACGTAGGTGGTTTTCTGATGGGGGGGGAAAGGGGTTCAGGGGCCGCAGGAGCCGCAGCCCAGCCCGGGGCACGGGGCGGTACCTGAACGCCACCGATACAGGCGCCGACGATGGGGCGGTGGTGGGAGCTGGAGCAGCGGGGACAGCCCTCGGCCGTCACCCACAAGAAATGGAAGGTGCAGCCGTCACAGGTGCCCTCGGGGCATTTGCTGGGGAGGGACAAAAAGGGGGGGCTGAGGTGACAGTGACGCTCCAAAGTGGGGATTACAGCTAAGGTGACACCCCAGGGTCGGGACAGCATGACAGCGGTATCCCCAAAGTGAAGCACCCCAAAGAAGTATCTACCCATGACAGCAGGGGATCTTGGAGGTCCCCAAACCTCCCCCGGAGTCTCTTTTGTTTCACTGCCAACCTGAGTACACGCAGGGCACCGGTGACACAGCCAGGATGACTCCTCAGGGTGAGGGCCTCTGACACCATGTCAATGTCGTCCCCAAAGCAAAGCACCTCAGGGACACACCCACCCATAACAGCAGGAGATGTTTGGGTCACTTTGGGACTCCCCTAAGCCCCCCTCGGTGTCCCCAGTGTCCCATCCCTCCCACCTGGGATCAGCCAGGCTGACGCCTCAGAGTGAGGGACACCGACACTGTGACTATGGAGTCTACAAAGTGAAGCACCCCAGGGATGGGCCCAAGCCTGACAGCAGGAGATGCTTGGGTCACCCAAAACCCCTCTTGGGGTCCCCAGTGTCCCCTCCCCACCTGGGGACAGCCAGGGTGCCAGTGCCAAGGCGCAGGGGGTCACAGCGGAGGCGGATGGTGGTGGCCCGGCCACCACTGCAGGGCTGTGTCATGTCGTTGGACCTGCCAGGGGACATGGGGGGTCAGGAGGACAGTGGGGGCACAGTGTGGGTGTCAACCCCCTGTCACCTGCCGGCACCTGAAGAAGAAGATGATGTCAGGCAGGTCAGGGTGGCTGGGGGGGAAGAGCTCTGGGGGAGACACGATGCTGTCCAGCACGGAGCTGGTGGTGACACCTGCAGGGAGAGAGGGGTGTCTTCAGTCCCACTGGGGTGTGCTCCAGTCCCAGTGTCCTAGTGCCACCAGAGTGTCCCAGTCCTACTAGGGTGTCCCAGTGCCACCAGGATATCCCAATCCCAACAGGGTGTCCTAGTGTCAGTCCCAGTCCCACCAGGGTGTCTCAAGTCATGCCATGGTGTCCCAGTCCCACTGAGGAGTCCCAGTCCCACTGGGGTGTCAGTGACATATACCAGTGACAATGTCCCAATTCCAAAGAACGTGCCCCTCTAGTGTCCCAGTCTCACCAGGGTGTATGTCGGTCCCATGGGGGTGTCCCTGTGCCACCAAGGTATCCCAGTGCTGCTGAAATGTCCTAGTGCCAGTGTCCCAGTCCCAGGAGAGTGTCCCAATCCCACCAGGGTATCCCACTCCCAGTGCCACCAGGTGTCTGAGTCCCACAAGGGCATCCCAGTGCCACTGGAGTAGGCTACTCCCTGTCCCACCCATGTGTCCCAGTGCCACCGAGATGTCCTGGTCCCTGTCCTGCCAGGGTGTCCTAGTCTCAACAAGGTGTCCCACTCTCAATGCCACAAGGGTATCCCAGTTCCTGTCCCACACAAGTGTTCCTGTCCCACACAAGTGTCCCAGTCCCACTGAGGTGTCCCAGTGTTGGTGTGCCAGTGCCACCAAGATGTTCCAGTGTCTGTCCCACCCGTGTGTTTCAGTGACTCCAGGGTGTCCCAGTGCCCCAGGGTGCCCCCGCTCACCCAGCAAGTGGTCACCCAGGCTGACAGGCTGAGAAGACACAGCTGCATGGGCACCGGTGACATCAGAGGGCATCAGAATGGCCTGGCACACATAAGAGGTGACCACACGGGCAGGGCCCCCCCGACCCGCTGTCACATTGTCAGCACATGAGGCCATCTTCCTGCCCTGTGGGGACATACATGACACACGTCTGGAGTGAGAATGTGTGTACAAGGGACTGGCATTTGTGTGTGCAGGGCTGTAGGCGTGCAGGTGTGGCTGCACAAGTGTCCATATGTGTCTACACGAGAGTTCACATGCATCTGCACAACTGTGCAGATGTATTTGTGTGACTGCACACGTGTCTGCACAAGTGTGTGTGTGTGTGTGTGTGTGCAGGTGTGACTGCATGTGCATCTGTGTTTGCACACCTGCATGTGGGAATGTGTGTTTGCATACATGTCCTTGTGTTTGCATGACTACAGGCATATATGCACGTGTGTGTCTGTGTCTGCCCCCCACATGCCCCGTCCCATCTGTGTGCCCGGGTGTAAGCCTGTTTGCCCATCCAGGTGCCCATGTGTGCATGTGTATTCCTGAGCCCTCCTGCCCGTGTGTGCCCAAGTGTGCCCACTGTGTTCCTGTGCCCACCCTCCTGAGTACCCACCCATGTGCCCATGTTTGCACTCATGCTTGTGCCCACCCACTGGCACACCCACCTGTGTGCCTGTGTTTGTACTCCTGTGCCTGTGAGTGCACACACACCCCAGCATGGGCTCGTGTTTGCACTTGTGTACCTATGACCACCCACCTGTGAACCCAGGTGTGTTCCCATACATTCATACATGTTCCTGTGCCCTCCTGTGTGTGCCCTTGTGTGCCTTCCCAGGTGTGTTCCCCATGTCTGCATGCATGTTTCCATGGCTTCCTGCCCATGTGTGCCTACTCTCCTGAGTGCCCACCTGCGTGCCTGTGTTTGCAGTTGTATGCCTGTGCCCACCCCAGGGTGTGTTGCCACACGTGCACACGTGTTTGCCCTCGTGGGTCTCACCTGGTGCCCGCAGAGGCTCAGGCGGAAGTGATGGCTGTAGCGCAGCCCTTTGGAGGTGAAGCTGGGCCCAGTGCCCACCCCGGCACCCCGGCCCAGCGACGGGAACTCAAAGTGCAGCATCCGGCCTGGCAGTGCCAGTGCCAGGCTGCAGTTGTTGTAGCATAGCGATCGCAGCTGGGAACAGGGACAGGGAGCTCAGGGACGGCCATGCCACCCACTTGTGGCAGTCCCACACCTCGTGGGGACTCTGGAGAGCTGGCACCACCCCTCACAGAGAGCAGGGCCATGGTGGCACTCACCAGGGTCACCCACTGCCACCCACCAGTGTCAGATACTGTCACCCATCTGGGATGGCTGGGAGGGGCTGCTGTCATCTCTCTAGGGACAGCTGGGGGACTGGCATTACCCACCCAGGATTAGACATTGTCACCCACCTTGTCACCCACTCAGTATTGCCACAGGGCTGGTGTCACCTCCCTGGAGATGGCTAAGGAGGGCAGGCATCACCTGCCCTGGGTCAGACACTGCCACCCACACTGCCACCCATCCTGTCACCCACCCAGAACGGCTGTAAGGGGCTGGTGTCACATCTGTGGGGACACAGTGTCCTGCACCCAGGATGACTGGGGGAGGCTCGTGTCACCCACCCATGATGGTGTCACCCTACTGGTGCTGGCCAGTGCCACCATCTGGGACATCCTGGTGTGGGGGAGGCTGGTGTCACTCCTCTGGGGCCCATTGGCATCACCCATGGGGACACTTAGGGACACTTAGACCCCCTGCCATCCCCAGTCACCTGGTTGCTACGTGTGCCAGGGCCACAGGGGTGGCAGGTGGGTGTCCCGTCGGAGGGGTGACCCCTCAGGTAGGTGCCAGGTGGGCAGGGTTGGCAGGTGCCCGAGCTGGGGTCCACAGCACTGCCAGGGGAACACGGGGCACAGGACCCAGTGGGCTGGGGGGCACAGCGGCGGCAGAAGGAGGCCACCCCCCCCTGCACGTTGGTGACGTTGATGCTGTACAGCTTGGCCACATCACTGGTGAACCGCCGGCCCTGGCACCGAGAGCACCATCACCATCTGTCCCCCGCCCCCCTCCAGACCCCCCAAAGCCAGGGCCCTCCAGCCCTCTCAAAGCAGGGCCCCCTGTCCCTCACCGCCTCGTGGTAGGGGGTGCGCTGGAAAGCCCAGGTGAAGCTCATGGTCGCGTTCTTCTCCACCAGGTAGGTGTAGGATTGTTTCCCTGTGGAGCCTGTCCATGTCTCCACTGGAGTGTTGGTGCGTGAGTTGACACCCTGTGGGGATGGGGGAGGTGGCACCACCCAAATTCACTGTGCCCCCCAAACTGCTGTGTCTCCCCACTCACCACCATAAAGTAGAGCTCACAGCCAACACTGCACAGCGTCTCAAAAACGAAGGTGATCCTGGCCACCTCCCTGCTCTCTGTGTCCTCCAGCACTGGGCTTGGAGGGCTGGGGACAGCGTGGGGACACTGCTAGCTCTGTCCCGTGGCTGTGTCCCCCCTGCTCCCTGGTGGTGGCCCCCACCTCACCTGAAGCCAGGGACCACCAGCGTGAGGATCATGAAGTCGCTGTCAGAGGCTCCGGCTGCCGTATAAATGTAGTCCCCAGCTACCTCCCAGCCTGCAGGGATGCAGTGACACTCAGAGAGGTCCCTGGCAGTGCCCCAGCAAGGGACAGGGAAGAGACAGCCCTCTGCCACTACCTGCAATGCCCTTGTACTCGAAGTTGATGCCGCTGAGCACGGTGGTCTCCATGTTGGGGGGCAGCACGTTCCACCACTTGTACTCCAAACCCAGAGCCGGCTCAGTGCCCTCTGGGCAACTGAGGCAGGCTGGGGAGAGGAGGCAACAGCCCTGCACAGGGGTGGCACCCACCTCCCCCTGTGTCAGCATGGGGTGCCCTGCTTACCCCTCGAGGCCAGTGATGGGGACAAGAGGGGACAGCCCTGCACTAGGGTCTACCACATTCCCCTCCCTGCAGCTTGGGATGACCTGGTAACCACCTCTTGGGGACAATGATGGAGACAGGAGAGGACAGCTCTGTACTGAGGTGGCACCCACCATCCCTTGGCAGCTCCAGGGATCCCAGTTACTTACTGGGGACAATAACTGGGATGTTCTTACTGGATACATACGAACAGCCCTGCACCAGGGTGGTACTACCTTTCTCTCTGTCAGCTTGGGGTGCCATGGTCACCACTTAGGAACAATGATGGGAACAGGATGGGACAACCCTGCACTGAGGTAGCACTCATCTCCCCCTGGTAGCCCCAGGGACCACAGTTACTCCTTGGGGATGGTGGTGGGGGTGTCCTTATTGGAGCCATGGGGACAGGAGGGGACAACCCTGCACTGGAGTGGCACCCACCTTCCCCCAGCAGCTCAGGCTGTCCCAGTCACGCTTTGGGGACAATGACGGGGCCGCCTTACCAGAGCCGTTGGAATAGGAGCCATAGGGACAGGGCTGGCAGGTGCTGCCATTGCCTTTGGCGAAGCCAGGGTTGCAGGGGGGGCACCGGGTCTTGACCCCCGACGATGGCAGCCGGGCTGCCTGCGGCAGCTCCTCACTGCAGATCTTGGGCTCTGCCCACTTGTACATCAGCTGGGTCTGCCGGGGGAGCGGGTGAGCCGGTGGGGACACCGGGGGACAGGGGAGCCACCCCGGGGTGCTCCCGCATTACCTCCCCACTGGCGTCGCAGGCCGTGTGGGTGTAGAAGAAATCCTTGTCCGTGCAGGGGGGGCGTGACTTGCAGGACCCCGAGCCGGGCTCTGCCGAGGAGGGACACGGCGGGTGAGCCAGTGCAGCACGGGGACCCCGGCGCTGTTCCCACCACGTGGAATGTCCTTGTCTCCCCTCCCAACCAAGGGATAGTGGGTGTTCCCTACTCCCCACATCATCTCTCCCTCCCCCAGGGCCACTCCAGCAGCGCAGAGTGCGGGGACAAAGGGACCCCTAAGGGTGTCCCGCCTCACCAGCACGGGTGTCAGGTTTGTGAGGGGCGCCAATACTGTCGCCACCAGGGGATATCAGGTCACCCCTGCTCTCCACATCACCCCTTCCCTTCCCAGGGTCATATACTAGAGGGACAGCTCTGGGAAGGGGGAGCCCCGGGTGTCCCCTCTCACCGGCGTAGGTGTCGGGGTCGCAGGGCTGGCACGCGGTGGCCCCTTTGCCGGAGAAGGTGTCGGCGGGACAGGGCTGGCAGGCGGTTGAGCCGGCGGCGGGGGCGAAGGTGCCGGGCTTGCAGGGGAAGCACTCGGAAGTGAAGGCCACCCCTGGGAGCGGGAGGAGGCTCAGGTAGCGGGGAGGGGGGTGCGCGACCCCCGAGAGCCCCCTTCCTGCCCCCACCCACCTGTAATGCCGATGTTCCTCACCAGCACCGGTTTAGGCACCTTGGACCAGACGGAGAAGGCGGTGGTCCGCCAGTACAGCACGTTGTTCCCACGGCTCAGCTCCACCTGGGAGAAGGATCCCACGGGACTGGGTAATCNAGTGGAGGGGGTGTGTGGCACCCCCGCCTGTCACCGCCCCCCGCCCCCTCCTCAGCCTCGTGGAGCATCTTTTTTCCCACGGGAGGGACAAGAAACGCCGGGGCAGCGCCAAGGGACCTCCCTCCGCTGTCACCTCCCACCGAACACTCACGCTGTGGAATTCCCAGCCCTTCTCTGTCGTCCGCATCCAGCGGGACTCCTCCACCGTGGGCTGGCACTGGTCGTTCTGCACCTGCAAGGAGAATGTCAGGGACCCCGTGTTCACAGGGACCCGGCATGTCCCCAGGGACACAACCCCATGCTCCCAGGGACCCTCCATATTCCTTGGGACCCCTCCTCATCTCTCCATGTACCACTGCCATATCCCATGGGGCTCCCCTCATGTCACCCGGGTCCACTCTCATTCCCCAGGGACCACTCCATGTCTGCAAGGATCCCCACGGTGTCCCCAGGGACCCCTCCCATATACCCAGGGTCCCCTTCCCCATGTCCCCAGAGACCCCTGTCACATCCACCAGAGATCCTGCCATGTCCCCAGGGATGCACATCATGTTCTTAGAGATTCTTTCCATGTTCCTAGGGACAAATATCATGTCCCCAGGGACCCCTGAGGAGTCCCCACAGACCCACTCAGGTCACAAGGGACCTCTCCCATGTACCTAGGGACCCTTCATGCCATCTAGGACCTTCTCCCATATCCCGATGGACCCCTCCATGTCCCAAGAGACCCCTCCCACGCCCCCAAGGACCCTCCCATGTCCCCAGAGACCCACACCCTCCACCCCTGCCCCCATCACCCACGAAGAATTCGAAGACGATGCTGCTGTCAGGGTAGATGTACTCGAAGGTGACAGTCCCCGACTGCTTGAGGCTCACAGCATACATGAGGGTGGCCGTGCACTCATCTGTGTTGGAGGCCACGTAGTCCCCCAGTGGCACCCACGTTGACCTGGGGCAAGTGATATGGCCCCGGGGATCCTGTCACCACTCTCAGCAGGCAGGACAGGGACTGTAAGGACAGCTGGGAGGGTTCCCAGGAAGCAGGGGGGAAATGGGGAGCACAGGGGCTTGGATACATCTTGGGGACATGGCAAGGTGTGGTGGCTAGACACATCCCTGGGGAGAAACCCCTGGCCTGCTGAGAGCCATGTGGACTGCAAAGAGAAGAGTGTGGGGTCCCCCTGTTCTGGGAATGTGGGTGGCTGAGGAACATGCTGCTGGGAGTAGGGAATGGCTGAGGGGCATCAGTGGAGCAGTGTGGTGGTGCCAGTAAAACTGAGGGTTTGGTCATTGTTGGTACAACTGGGAAGATTTCTTGGTTGTTGGTATAATCAGGATGGTTCAGAATCTGCCAGTACACATGGGATAGTTTGGTGGTTGTTGGCATAACCAGGGGGGGTTTGTAGCTGCTGGTACAACTGGGGGGGGGCTCAGTGGTGTGGTACAACCAGCAGGATTTGGTGACTGTCAGTATATCTGGGACAGTTTCATGGTTGCTGGTACAACTGGGAGGGCTCAACTGCTACTGGTACAGCTGGGAGGGTTCAGAGGCTGTGGTAAAACTAGGAGGGTTTGGTGGCAGCTGGTACAACCATGAGAGTTCAGTGGTTGTTGGTACATCCAGGAAGGTTTAGAGGCTGCTGGTACAACCAGCTCACAGGTGGGAAGTTCAGTGGTAGCGGAACAACTGGGAGGGCTTGGCAGCTGCTGGTAGAACTGAGAAGCCTTGATGGCTGTGTTACAAGTAAGAGGGTTTTGTGGCTGCTGGTGCAACCCCCTGTGGGATGTTTAATGGCTGTGGAACAACTGGGAGGGTCTGGTGGCTGCCAGCAAAACAAAAGAGCTCAGAGGTTGCCAGTGAGGATCAAAGGGCTGTGGTGGTAAATAAAACTCTGACTGGTGGCACAGGGGTGTGGAGACCCCCATGGGTGCTGTAGAGACCCCCATAGGTGCTGTGGGAACCTCGATGGGTGCTCCATCTCCAAGGAATATTGATGAGGAGCTGCCATGGGGTTGGGGTCCTGCCACTTCTGGGGGGGGGGATGATGCTGCTGGGTGTTCCCTTGCTGTGACCAGGGTGCCTGTGTAATGCCCTGCTGGTGTCACCTCCCAGGGCAAGATGACAGAAGGGTGTCGGGGCAACTGGGCGCTATGGATGCACAGGAGTGTCACACCCGTCCTGCTCGCTGTGCCCTGCACTCTGACACGCCAGGTGCCCGTGTGCTGGGTCACAGCCAGTGACACAGTGACTCACGCTGTGCAGTTCTCTGCCGCATCGCCAAAGCCGTCATCCACCTCCACGTTGGTGGCCACGTTGGCGAAGCCGTGGGGCAACTCATCCCACTCATCGAAGCGGACGCCAGTGCCCAGCGAGTAGGTGCCCGCAGCGCAGGGTCGGCACGTCTGTGTCTGCATCTCCAGGAACTCACCCGCCTTGCAGGAGAATGCTGCCAATGGAGACGAGGCACAGGGTGTGGAGGGTCACCCCCGATCCTCCTGGTGCAGCTACAGCCTCATCACTCTCAGCTCTGCATTTCCAAGTGCGCCCAGCTGGTGGAGGTGCTGGGATCTCCCGTTCTTACCCTTCCACAAAGGCAACCCCCCCATCCATCAGTTTTGGTACCTGATCCCCAGCTCTGCCCAGTCCAGGCAGGATGTAACCCTCTGCCATGGAGCTGGGGCACCCCCAGGCTTTGGGGGCATGTGTTTGGGATTCCCATCCTGCTCATCCCATCTTGGTGAGTTTGTGAGAGGGGGATTCTCATCTTGCTCATCCCATCCCGGTGCACGTGCGCGATGGGGAGATTTCCATCCAAGTGTGTGTGGTGGGATTCCCACGGCTCTCACTCCATTTGGTGACTGTGTGTGTGATTCCCATCCCATCCTCGTGCATGTGTGTGTGTGATTTCCATCCCTCTTATCCCATCCTAGTGCCCATGTGTGTGGGATTCCCATCCCATCCTATCCCATTATGTGTATGGGATTTCCATCTCTCTTATCCCATCCGGGTAAGTGAGTGCTCATCTTGCTCATCCTGTCCTGGTGCGTGTGTGGGATGAGGGGATTTCCATCCCAGTGTGTGTGGAATTCCCATCCCTCTCATCCCATTCCATGACTGTATGTTTGATTCCCACCCCATCCTATCCTGTACCTGTGATTCCCATCTGTCTCATCCCATCTCAATGCCTCTGTGTGTGTGGTTCCCATCCCTCTCATCCCATCCCTAGGAGTCGGTGCGTGTGTGATTCCTATTCCACCTCATCCCAGTGCTTGTAGTTCTTCTGCCATCCCATCCCGGGGGGATTCCCATCCCACTGATCCCATTCCATCCTCCTGTTGCTGCCTGCACTGGAGCCGACAATGGCTGTGCTTGTCTCCCCATGCCCTCATTTCCCACGCCTGCCATTCCCACCCCCCAGCCTGACCCCATCCCATTCCTGGTTGGAATCTTACAGCATTCAGTGCCCCTGACAGGGTCAGGCAGGCCGGTGCAGAGTCCAGGCGTGTGCGGAACAGCCACCCTCCAGCGCGATCCCGAGCTGTCGCATGCGGTGTACTCGTAGTGGTACTCGGACTGCAGGAGACAGAGGGGAACACGCAGGGGAGTGCACCCGCGACCTCCCGGGCTGCCCCCACGCCCTGTGCCCCCGAGAGGGGCTGGCCCCTGGGCCCCGCTGTGCCTTCAAGGGATGGTTTTGAGATGAGGTGTGGCAATGTCCTGTGGTGCCCAGGGCCTGGTGAGGGGGCCTTGGGAGGGTNGGCAGGGGAGGTGTCATTGTGGGGGGATGCTGGGAACTGGGGGTGCTCTGGGTGGGGGATGATCCGGCTAGGGCTGCCCTGGAGCCTTGGAGCAGCAGCAGCCCTGCACCCCTCCCTGGTGTGGGGGGAGCCCCTGCACCCCCACCATGTTCCTGGCGTCAGGTGACACTGCCACACCCCTTGGTGCGCCTCGGCTGGCTGTGACACACTTCGCTCATCAAACAGCTGTGGCACAACCCGGATACGGCCTGGGAGCACCCCGGGCACGGGGCGGGAGCGCAGGGGGGACTAGGGGGAGCCAGGGAGTGCTGGGGACAGCAGAGGCACCATGACCTTCCCCATCCTGCCAGCTGCATCAAGCTGAGACTGGCTTAAGGCTGGTGAGGTGACACCAGGGACAGACAGCGTGGGCAGGGTGAAGGCCACATCTGGTGCTGGTGTTGGGGTTTGGGGTACAAGGGGAGCTCCCCACCCCCCCGCAGCAGCTCTGAGGTGTCAGAGCCAGTGCTGTGGCTTCATGCTCCCAGCGGCTGCTGGAGCGTGGCAGGTTGATGAGAAAACAACTGCTTTGATGTTCCCATCAGCTGGAAACGCAGCAATGGGAGGGGGAAAGAGGGGGATGGGGGTTGTGAAGGGGAAAGAGAGATTGGAGAGGTAAAAGGGGGGTGGAGAAGGAAAAGTGAGGAAAGAGAGATGCCTGCAGCACCCCTTGCCCATGTACAGGCAGCATGGAACCCCCCTGGCCCTGGGATGCAGACACAGAGAAAGGTCCTCACCCTCCTGGGGGTACCCAGAGGGTCACTCCAACTTTCAGCAGCCCCAAACTACCACATTGCTCTCAGTCCTGAGGGATTTCCTTGGGGAGAGGGTATTTTTTCTCTCTTCCTAAACTTTTCCAGGTTTTTTATCAAATCTACATAAATTGACCTAATTCAGCCCCAGGGTAGCTCTGGGGGTGGAGGGCACCCCAAACTGCCACAGTAACTCTGCTCTGGCCAGGGGAGGGAGAAGGGCTGTCCCTTGTGAAGGACAGGGGACACCCTCTCTGGGGGACTGATCGCTCCTGGGGCAGGTGCCAGCCCCAGTCTATTGTTTCCAGCTCTGGATCATGGAACATGGACAAAAAAAATTGGGTCAAGGGAAAAAAAAAAAAAAAAAAGTAAATTCCTGGCCCAGATTAAAAGGAGCCGCAGGTCTGA
>VZRH01007331.1:8454-37132 GCA_013397555.1 Urocynchramus pylzowi | reverse complement strand
AGGGCGCCCCCTGCCGGGCCGCCACAGCCCCCCCCCCGGGAGCTGCGCTGCCCCGGTCAGCGCCGGACCCCGCGGGTTTAGGTGACACGTCGGTGTTCCGGTGACACCGTCGGTGTTCTGGTGCCCCCCTGGTGCTCTCACCCCGGGGCCGGCCGGATGCTCGGTGTGGGATGTCCCAGGCGGTGCCCGCCTTTAGCAGGGGCGACTGGGACATCCCACACCGAGCATGCGGCCGGAGTGCGGGGGCAAGGGGCATGAGGACCCCGTGGTACGGACACCGCTCCTCCCGCTGGGGCCACGGCTCTGCGCGGCTGCAGAAATGCCCCTCAGGACGGCGTTTCACCTGCACCAGGAGCGCGTGGGTGTCCCGGAGCAGGGGGAGCCTCCCGGGGGACACCCGTGTGCTGCTGCATCCCCAAAACGGCCCCGGCCCCGTAGTGCCAGGGGGAAGAGCACTTCTGGGTGACCCCGGAGGTTTGGGGTGCCCAGTTTTGGGGTCACCCCGGAGTTTTAGGGTGACCCTGAGGCACCCAGTTCCGGATTACCTTGGAGTTCGGGGTGACCCTGGGGCAGCCCCAGGATTCCCAGTTTGGGGTGGACTCAAAGGGTTTTAGGTGACTGTGGGGTGGTCCTGGGGTGTCCAGTTCTTCGTGACTCCAGAGTTTTGGGGTGTCTGCATGGCTCTGGGTGCCTGGTTGTCTGTGTCCAGCAGCAGCAGGGTGCCCCATTTAGGGGGGTTTGGCTGTCCCATTTGTGGGGTCCTGGGTGCCCCATTTGCAGGGGTTCTGGGTGGGTGACCAGGGACACCCAGGTTGGGTTGTCCAGGCGGTCCCAGTGTGCCCAGTTCAGGGTGGGCTATGGGTGTGGGAGAGGGAAGAGCTGTCCCTGGCTGAGGTTGCTGAGTCCATTCCCAGACACCCCCTGAGCCTCAGTTTGGGGTCTGGGGGCGTGGAGCTGTCCAGAGGCACAGGAAGCGTTGGGTGAGCTTTATTGCTGATGCAGTGGCCGCAGTCGTACAAATCGTGATCAAGGTGTCACGACAGGAAGGATGGGGGGGAGGGGGGGAGGATGGGCATCACATTACCCAAAACCCACTGTCCCCCTTGAGCTGGTGCTTTCCCTACTCTCTCTGAGGCCGATTTGGTTTCCATGCTCTGAGTGTCCTGGGGGTCCCCCTGCAGTGCTGTGGGTGCATACAAGATGCCCTGAGCTCCTGGCCCCAGCCTGGCTCCCTGTGTCCCACCACTTCCATGCCCCCTCTCTCCCTGGCTGCTCCCTTCTCCCACCCTCCCATTCCTCCTGATGTCAAGCCTGACCCCACAACTCTGCAGCCACTGCTGTGCCTGAATCCCAAAACTCTGCCGGCCATCCAGAAATCTTGTGGTGATGTGATGATGGTCTGGGTGCCCCCTGCTGCCCCCCAAGGCTGGGGGTACTCTTGCTCACCCCAGGCTGGACTCTGGATAGAGTGGGGTGCTAAACCCCTTTGTTATGCTCTGATGGGGGATTTCCATAAGGATCAGCTCTGCAGACCCCTGCTCTATTCTTGGCGTCTCCGTTGGGGCACAGTGCTGGTAGAAGAGTGAGCTTGAAGGCTTCACAACCATCAAAAAATAAATACAACCTCCTCCATCATGTCCTGCTGGGCCTGGCCCGTCCTCCGTGTCCCAGAGAGATCCCTGCTCCTTGGCGTTGGTCACTGCAGGTTCCAAAGGGCTTGTCATGGAAACAGTCACGAGAAAGGTGAGTGTCTGGGGGTCTGCCATGGGCTGCAGGGGGAAAATCCTCCCGCTCCCTACTGCAGCAGCTTCGGCAACTCCACCTGCAGGGAAGCACACCCCATTACTGGACGAGCAACGGGAGGGGCTGCAGGAATGTCACTGACATGGTGTAGGGACATCCAGGGCAGGGTTAGATGGGTTACTGGGGAGAAATTCCTCCCTGTGAAGGTGGGGAGGTCCTGGCACAGGTTGCCTAGAGAAGCAGGGCTGCCCCATCCCTGGAAGTGTTCAAGGCCAGGTTGGATGGGGTTTGGAGCAACCTGGGCTAGTGGAAGGTGTCCCTGCCCATGACGGGAAAGAGATGATCTCTAAGGTCTCTTCCAACCAAAACCATTCAATGACTTCTTTCTCTTGGCCAACCTGGCTGTCCCCACACTCCAGCCCATGGACAGCCCAGCAGGGACACAAACCACCTGAAGTGTGTGAGAGGTTTCAAGGCTCCATGCTGGGACCAGCATTAGACCCTTTTATTCCAGCAGTTTTTACTGCATGGGATACCTACTTGACAATGTGCTGCCCAAGGGTGAATTTATGGGCCTCCTGTATTAGGAGGGCAGTTGCTGTCACAGTTTTCAAGCACCCAGGCTGCCCTTGGCTAACATAGTCTAGCTGTTTTCAGAAGTAGGCCACACCTCTCTGCTGGTCCCCAGGGTGCTGTGTTAGTATCCTCAGAGCAACATTCAGTCACTCTTATGTAAAGAGTTCAAAAGGCTTAGTCAAGTCCAGACTGGGACTAACATCAAGAAATGTTTCAGTTGTTTAAATGCAGATAAAACCTCTCCAGCCATCCTGGGCCACCTTCCACCCCAGGAGCATGGGCTCAGCCACAACAACAAGATAGCAAGAACCCAGTGAGTTATAACTTAAGGATGGCTTTTTCCTTGTCTCCCAGCCCCTGGATCCTGGTGGATCTGCCCAACACAGGAGCTCTGCCAAGGGATGGATCTGCACCTGTCATGCTCTCTGCCAAGGGATGGATCTCCTGTTGGATGCTCTGCCAAGGGATGGTACCTGCTGACCTCATTTAGTCTGCAGGATGGTATTAAAGGATGGATGTTCCTTCCCCATGTGCTTGGCAAAGGGATGGATCTGCCCCTGTGAAGGGGTTGGACACAACCCCACTCCAGAGAAGGACACTGCCAGAGTGACAGTGGATATGACCTTAGCCCCCAACCCCACCCTGTGCATGGGCCCCACCTGGCTCTGCACTTGCCTTCTTGAGCTGTTTGAGGTTGCTGGAGCGAATGGCTGCCAGGAGCTGGTCTCGAGAGTTCTTCTCCTGGACTGGCAGTGCCCGGTCTCCCAACTTCCTCTGTGTGGCTGGCGAGAGCGAGTTCTTCAGGTTCTCGTTGATCATCAGCGGTGGGGCGAGCGGAGGAGGCGGTGGGGGTGGTATGGTGGGTGCCCCTCCTTTCTTGGTAGAGCTTTTGGGGGAAGCCTTGGGGGATGGCTGCGGGGATGCCTTGGGGGACCCCTTTGGCAGTGTTCCAGGCTTGGGCACCTCCAGAAGGTCTTTCTTCTCCCCCCGTTCCTGTGCCAGTTTCTGCTCCTGGAGGCGTTTCTGCCTCTGCCTGTCCATGTTTCGGCTCAGCAGGTTGGTGACGGTCATGCGTGGCCCAGCCAGCTCGAAGTGGTAGCCCAGCTTCAGGAGCGTGGTGTTCTCTTTCAGGAGCTTGGCAATCTCCATCTCTGTTTTTCCCCCACAGATGTGCCTCTGGTTGTGGAAACGTAGCTCTGTCAGTGTGTTGTTCTGCAACAGTGCCCGGAAAATGGCCAGAATACCCTTGCCTGTGATGTGGTTGGAGTCCAAGTTGATGCTTGTCAGCACCTTGTTGGACTTCAGCATTATGGCAATGGCAAAGGCCACATGGTCATCAGCGCGGGTGTTAGCGAGGGCAAACACCTTGACCACAGTGTTGAACTCCAGGGCCTCGGTGAAGCGCACAAGGGTCTCGTTGTTGATGCAGTCGGAGTTGTTCACGTTGACCTCGATCACCTCAGCGTCGTTGTTCTTCACCTTCTCGATGAGCTCGTCAAAGATGCTGGAGGCTTCATCATCCTTGGCTTGATCTGCAGAGCTGCTGGAGGAGGACTTGGAAGGGCTGCTCCCGGCTGCTGCCTTGGCCTCCTGCTTCTCCTCCACCTTTTCTGCCTTTTCTGCTTCTGTCTGGGATTTATCATTCTCATCTGCCTTGGATTTTTTCACAGCTGAAGCCTTTTCCTCTTCTTTTTTATCATTTTCTTTCTTACCTTCCCCTCTTATGTCTTTTTCTGCCTGTTTCTTTGATTCTGAACTCTTCTCCTCCTTTTTGTCCTTCCCTGTGTCCTTTGATGCTGAATCCTTTTCTTCTTGCTTTTTTTCCTTCTCTGTCTCCTCCTTTGCTGCTGAGACCTTCTCTTCCTCCTTTTTATCCTCCCCTGCATCTTTCTTCAACTCTGAGCTCTTCTCTTCCTCCTTTTTGTCCTTCCCTGTGTCCTTCTTCAAAACTGAACCCTTCTCTTCCTCCTTCTTGTCCTTCCCTGTCAGCTTTTTCTCCATAGCCTTGACTTTATCGTTCATAGCTTTGTTCTCTTTGCTCTTGGTCTCAGTCTCAGCTTTACCTTTCGGGTCTGTTTTCGGAACACTTTCTTCCTTTTTAGAGTCTTTCCCCACTTTAGTATCTTGTTTCTGGGCCACTTCTTTGGAAGGAGATTCTTTTCCTTTTTCTTCTTGATTTTTGTCTCCCTTATTCTTGCTCAACCTGCTTTCCTAGTGGGAGAAAAACACCTGGGAATTACAGAAACAGGTGCCTCTGACCTACAGACTTACCACCCCAGTCTCATTGTCACTGCCTCTGTCAGCGTCCTATGTGTCTGGGAACATCCTGCAGCCTGTGGCTGACCTTTGGAAGAGGAATGTTTGGCCCAGCCGAGGTCCCAGCCCCAGGGAAGGGTTCAGCATCTGAGTGCCTCGAATCTAGGCAGAGCCTGGAGGACCCAGGTGTGATGAGGTCCTGCTGCAGCTCTCTAAGGCAGCTCTGCTCTCCTTCTGCCTCCAGCCCCCCCTCCCAAAGGGCTCTGGAGGTCTGCAGGACACCCTCCCTGACAGGCCATAAACTAACAAGCTATAGAAAGCACCTTCTCTCATGCCCCCTGTAAATTATAATTTTTTAATAATTTTTCTAACTAGAGATGGAGGTAGTGGCTGTCTCCCTGTGAGCCCCAGCTTTCCCAACTTTCTTAAATGGTTTCCAGCTGGATGCTTGGTGACTTTTCACAGTCTGTAGCCCAACACTCTCCACACTGTCCTGGATATGTGTGTAAGCAGGAGAGAGTCCACAGCAGTGTCCCTAGTGACACTGCTGACCCAGCAGTCACTCCAACCCTGGGTTCTGCAAAACCATTCTCCTTTAAACAGCAGTTTGCACTTTGGAGCAGAAAACCAAGCAAATGGGAGCATGGCATTTATAGATTTCTAATACATGAGGTTCTCCCAGCATATCTGCTCCCAGTGTCCAAAGACATCATAAGAGGGAAGGGCTTAACTTGTAGAGTCTGGGGGAAGGTCAGAAGGAAGTTTTGGTCATTTTTACAAGCACTTGACCCTTGCCCTTGGTACAGCCTGTCCTAGGCATTGCTGCTGGCCATAGCCAGCTCCAGCAGCTTGGGGACACAGCCAATGCCTCGTTGCAGCCTTCAGCCAAGGCTGAGGGGCTGGGAGGGTCTCTATCAGCATTGGTACAAGCTTTGATATGGTTTCCATCCTTCTCTCTAAACTGCCAGAGGGCAGAGTTAGGTGGGATATTGGGAAGAAATTCTCCCTGTGAGAGTGGTGAGGCCCTGGCACAGGTTGCTCAGTGAAGCTGTGGCTGCCCCATCCCTGGAAGTGTCCAAGGCCAGGTTGGACAGGGCTTGGAGCAACCCGGGATAGTGGAAGGTGTCCTTGCACATGGCAGGGGTTAGAATGAGATGAGCTTTAAGGTTCCTTCCAACCCAAACTAGTCTGGGACCCCATGACATGAAACACATCCATTTCCAAGGGAGAGGAACCAATGCTTCAGGTGTCTGAAGGGAGATGAACTTGACACTGGGACCAAGTTTGCTGCACAGTGGAGGATACTACCATAGATTTCACATCAAGGTTTGGCAATTTAAATGCCCTTCTCCCTCCTCCACAGCTAGGGAACACGCAGGTCCTCAGCACTGGTCTGGCTCATCATCTTTGCTGGGGGGGATTTTAGGACTCCAGGGAAAGGAGGAAGGAAGATGCCTCTGAGAGATGCAGCTGTGATGCCCTTACAATCTCCCTGGACCCTCTCATGATCAGGACAGCACTGTGGCTTCACCCAGTGCCTGGAACCCTCAAATCTGAATCCTGACACCACAGTCTGCAGTCAGGCTGGCCTCCTCCTCTTCACCCTGGGGCTCCACAGTGTTCATGCTGGGGCAGCATAAGGCTGAGCTTTCCCCACATGCAGTACTGCCAGCCCTCAGGGACAGATTTTTTGGAAAGAACTGGCTGTGCATGGGCAGCCCTGGGGACTGTTTGTACCTGGTGTATAAACAGATGCCATCGGGGACGAGAGCGCTGTTTATTTAGTTAAGCGATTTCTTGGCTCCCTGGTGCAAGGCTGAACAGGGACAGGAAGGCTCATGCCAGACCCCTCCAGAGCCTGGCCCTGGGGTGTCCACACAGCCCCCACTGCTGCCACCCCAGGGAGCAGGGATGGGGCTCCCAGAGGTGTCTTGGGTGCTGCAGGGAGCAGGTGATGCCTCCTCCTCCGGCACTGAGCCAGGGGTCCTTCTCACCAACTGTGGTCTATTCCTAGCACCAGAATGGTGCACAGATGCTCAGTGACATCCTGAAGCACCTCGGTGGAGAAGGAGCCCTGGCAGAAGGACTGTGGGATGAGGACACTGGTGTTCCCTTGCTGGTACCCAACAGGGCCTTTTCCTGTTTGGGAGTGCCCAGGTTGCAGGTTCCTTTGAGAAGGGACATTTATCCTCCTCAGGGCTCTGTGACCCTTTGGTGACCCCAGGCTGAGCACCCACCGGGTCAGAGCCAGCAGCCTCATCTCCATGCCAATGCTCCAAAAATCTTTCTCCTTCCCAGCCCAAGCTCACCCAGCCTAACACTGGTGAGCTCTGAGTCTCTCCTGAGCACCCTGGGCACACCAAAGATGAAGAAGAGCAAAGGCTTTGGCCAGGGATGAATAGATCTTGGAGAAAGGGAGAAAAACCCTGGTGAGAATAACCAGCAACATCTCCCATGCTTGGAGAAGGTGATGGTTTACTCCAAGCAAATTAAACTAGAGGAAAATGAAATCCATGGCAAATCCCTACTTGGGAAAGCTGCTGCAGTACATGCTGGGTATGTCCTGTTATCTGGTTAAAGCTTCCATCCATGGATGTGTGGCCATGTGTCCATGTGCTGCAGTGTGGGGCAGGTTTGGGGGAGGAGCCAGAGAAGGGGATATGGGAAAAGAGGTGGGGGAAAAGGAGCCAGCTGTGGCCCCAGGCATGGGAACAAGGGAATGCAACAGATATGCAGTGACCATCACGGGTGTTTCTGCCACTGTGGGTAGCACTTGTGGGATCATTTGCTTACAGCAAATTTGGGATGCATCAGAAGGATCCCATCTAAGAGCGGCAGGTTACTGGAAGAAGTGCTGGGTGGTTGCAGGGGATGAGATGGGTTCAAGCTACTTCATCTCCTGTGGAGCTGCCTTGGGAGAGCCCTTGGCACATGCCCAGCTCCAGTGGCAGCAGAGGGACAGGAAACAGGAGGAAAAAAGTTCAGGCAAGAAACCAGATCTGTGTTTCTAAAACCAAGGGTCAGTGTGGCCCATCTCCATCCCTTGCTGGAGCCTGGGGTCATCTCCAAAGCAGGTCTGCTCCGGGCTCTGCCTGAGGTCACATGTGTGCCCAGGAGGGAACATGTCCTTGTCCCCTTCTGCCTTTCTACCATCCCAGGGCTCTTGGCGTGTCCCACTGGCCCAGCTCATGCTGCAGGTGCCAGCCTCAGGTGTCACCAGCCCACCACTGGTGACAATGCCGAAGTCCTTGCCTCCGGGCTGGAAGTGCAGCTGGAAGTGGAGCTTGGTGGCAGAGCTGTGTGGCAGGGGTGGAGAAGCGGAGAGAGAAGCACCTTTCCCCTGCTCTGGAACCCATGGCTGCCCCCCTGGTCACCAGCACAGCTTCTCCAGCCAGCTGTCCCCTCTTCATGGCCATCCCGAGTCCTGCCTGCTCACTCCTCTCTGCCCACTGGCATATTTACCTTGGATACCTGGAAACCAGTGCTGCTGCACCCCCTCTGTGCCATTCCCTCTGTGCCATTCCCTCTGCCACAAGCACATTTATTAGGGGAATATTTTTACACAGCGTGTCAGACCTTTAAAAATAAGCCTAATGAAAACAGCCTGGTAGTTGGTTGATTAATCACCAGTGTTTTGATGAACTGAAATGCCTTCCCGTTTCCTCTAAATAGACTAAAATGAGCATTGCCATGGCTTGTAAGCATTTGTAACCCTCAAACCCACTCAGATGTTGCCTTAAAAGGCAAAGGAGACTGGGAACTTCTTGCCTGGAATCCAAGCACTCGCTCCAGCACTGAGCAAGGGATGGGGCTGGGGATAGAGCTGGGGATGGGAAGAGTGAATCTGGAGGTGGAGTCTAGTGAGTGAGGGTCTCACTTCCTGCCCCAAAAGCCCCCAGCTCGTTTTGGGGTGGAAAATGGCTGGTTTAATGGCAGTTATTGATCTGGCTGCTTGTTTAGCAGGCGGAATGTGGGCAGAGTCACCCTGCTGTGCCCAGAGCAGATTTCCAAGCAAAAGGGGGAGAGGAGAGGAGAGGAGAGGAGAGGAGAGGGAAGGGGCACTTGCTGGCACAGCAGCTGCTGGTACATCAGTCTCTGGCAGAGGAGACATATGGAAATGCATTTACCAAATTTAAGTCTTTGTAAGGGGCCAGCTTCCCTCAGCCTGCAGTTATTTTCAGAGGTATGTCCTGGGAAGAGTCCCTCATGGTCTCACCATGGCAGGATGTGCTTGACTCAGCCAAAGAACAAGATGTGAGGAAGGAATCTTGGGAGCATGAGCAGCTCTGTGCTGGCTCCAGGGAGGAGTACCCCACTGAGGTTCAAGGAGGGCTTGGCTGGGAATCCAGAAGACCCCCAAGATCAGAAGGGCATGGAGCTTCTGGAGTGAGTCCAGAGGAGGCCAAGAGATGCTCTGAGGGCTGGAGCCCCTCTTATCTGGAGACAGACTGGAAGAGCTGGGAGTGTCCAGCTCTAAGGAGAACTTAGAGCCCCTTCCAATGCCTAAAGGGGCTTCAGGAGAGCTGGAGAGGGACTTTGGACAAGGGGGAGAAACAGACTGCCCCTGGAGAAACAGACTAGGGGCAATGGCTTCTCACTGCTGGAGGGCAGGGATAGGTGGGATACTGGGAAGGAATTCCTCCCTTTGAGGGTGGTGAGGCCCTGGCCCAGGTTGCCCAGGAAAGCTGTGGCTGCCCCATCCATAGAAGAGTCCAAGGCCAGGTTGGACAGGGCTTGGAGCAACCTGGTCCAGTGGAAGGTGTCCCATGGCAGGGCTGGAATGGGACAATGGGATGATCTTTAAGTTTCTCTTCCCACCCAGACCATTCCATGATTCAAGAGTCCACAGGCTGCTCTGTGCAGGTGATTGAGGGGGACATGAGTCATGCTGGTCCCCATGAGGAAAAGGGCACATCAGCAAAAGATCTCAGGCCAAGCCTGCACTTCCAGCTCCTGTGAAAGTGGCTCCAGGAACAGTGAACTCAACTCAACCTGCAGCCATGACACTGGCTTGGCCTCTAATGTCACCTGCAGCTCTAGAGGCCTCTGGAAGCTGAGTGTGAAACATCATCCCGTGATGATATGAGAACCTCAGGAGCAGGACAGGGGAAGCTTGAACCAGAATCGTGTCCATCCCAATCACCCGTACTGCTGGGGAATCCAGGGTCAGCTCCAAGGTGGCTGACAGTGGTTTCTGCACATGCACTGGAGCCCACCACGACCCTTCTCTGGTGACCCACTGCCCCCCTCCTTTCCAGCACCTCCCCAGGCAGGGCCATGCTGGCTGTCTGGCACATGGATTTGGCCACCAAGAAAGACTGTCCCACCAGAGCCAAGCTCCTTGCAAAGCAACTGCAACCTCTCCAGAGCTGCAGACTTGGGAATAACACCCAGGCCAAGGGGTTGTTCCTTTCTCCCAGCCTCTGCTGGGATAATAAATTCTTCCTGCAGCCTATGAGACATTTTCCAGTTCATGTCTTGCCATGGCATGGCTTAGACAACACCAACACAATTCCATTGGTCCCACACAAATCCTGAGTGGCTTTTGGTGATGGAAAAATGGGGAAGTGCAGAAGCCCAGGGATGAGGTGAGACCTCTGAGACACAGACAGACAATTCAACAAAATCTCTTGGTCAGCTTCAGGAGTCCCAGACCAGACTGGTGAGGGAAGGAAACTGGGTTGAGTTACTTGAACAAGCAGGTTTAGGGATAATTATGGATCCATGACTAACAAGCCAATCTTCTTTCACTGCCTGGGGGTTTCAGTCTGTCCTACAGCCCTTTATAGGAGACTGCTGCCAAGCCCTATAAAGTCTCCAAAGCTACCACAAGACTCTAGGATTGAATCCACAGCTCTAACTTTGGGCATCACTCTCTGGAGACACCTGCCTATCTGCCAGACTCTGAGGACTCCTATGTTCCCTCTGTCCCACCCACCTATCCCAAATGCCAGCCAGAGCCCATGAGAGAGGCACCAGCATCCCTCCACCCCTCAGTGTGACCCTGGAGCTGAGGAGGCTGATCACAAGCCCTGTGAGAGCTCCCCAGGGACAGGGATGTCCCCTGAGACTGCATGGAGAAGCCATCGAGGTGGCCGGGGGCAAAAGCAGAGGGGTTACAGGTTGTTTGATGTTCCTGGTATTTGGGTACCTGCTCCTGGAGAGGATTGCTAGAGTCAAGCCAAACCACAACAAGCTGCCCAAGCTCTTTTCCTCCATTCCTCAGCCAGTTTTGAGTAGCCTTGGGACAACTCAGAGCCAAGGACATTCCTGGAAAGAATGCTGTGTCCTTGGCTGAGTCCTGGGAGCTGCTGAACCTGGATTGCCAGAGACTTGCAAAGGAAGCAGGACTACAAGGCTTCTGCTGACTCTGGGACACCCTGGACAACCCTCCTGCTCCTCTGCTCAGAGCAAATACCATGGAAAGCTTTGTGGGAGACCCTGCTCACATCCCAGGGGCTCCTGGAGAGGATCAGGCAGCCAAGAGTTTCTCTTGGCACATTTGGACTCTTTTGGCAGGAAGGAAGGTTGAAAGGACCTCAGCTTTCAGCACTGGGACAAACATGACCCCTGGCCATGCTCTGTGTGCTAAAGCCCAGAGAGATGTAAGCAGCTCCCTGCCCTGTCCTGCCTCACATATTATCCTGTCATTTTAACAAGGAACTCAGCTTTCCCCCTTCCCTTCTGCCTAGACCTCTCTGACCCCAAATATCATTGTGTCTTTGCATGTCTCAGGCCAATGTTTTTAAAAAGTCCCCTTTCTGAGATGCAGAACTGTTCTCCAGAGACTGGGCAGCTTCTGGCCCTGATTTTGCCTCTTTTTTTTTTTTTTTTTTTCCTGAATTAAGGCGATAAATGTTTTAACTCGGTTTCCTTTAAGAGAAGAGCTCCAGCCCTTCCATGGAGACACAACCATTTTCCAGAAAGCTGTAAAGCCACTGAATACTATGCAAATGGAAACTTTTTCTCATCTAACAAAATCAGGTTTTAGAAGTCCAGGTTTTTCTCTTCTATTTGCTGTATTGCCAGCTCTTCTCCTGGCACTGCCATGGCTGAACTGGATGCTCCCAAGATGAGACCTTCTGCCTGGTTGTCTCCTCTTCATCAGGTATTGAAAAGGGCAGGGAATGCCAGCAATTAACACTACAAACACCTCTAGGCTGGATTTCTGCACAGTTCACTTTGAAGGAAGCCTACAAAAAGCATTCATCAGATTTTTAAGAACAGGAAAATTGCAATTCAGCCGTAGCAAGTCTTAATCCTATCTCCATCCTCTGTGTCATAAGTACTGGGGGGTCAAGGAGCAGGACACTGCTCCCAGCCTCCTGGCAATACATGGGCACATCTCCAGGCCCCTTTCTGGTGCAGAGATCCAATAGGTCCCATCCAGCAGCCCATGGAACCACCACAGACAGCCCTTGGCAGTGGGCACCTGGTGCTGGAGGATGATTCCAGGTTCTTAAAGCAGGTGAGATGAGCCAAGCTCCAGGTGCCTACCTGGAAAATCAGACCAGTTTTGCTGGTCATTCCCTTAAATAGTTTGTGGGAAACAGGAGCACCAGCTCCTCAGGCTCTGGCACCACATGGGAGCTGCATCCCAGGACAAAACACTTAGTAGGCATACAGCCAGGCATGCCAGGGGTCACCATCTCTGGTTCTTGAGAACTGGGGAATTCCCTGTAAGGAAGAAAATGGCAAATCACTCTCCTTGACAGAGGCTGCCATGGCTGCACAGGTGCTCATTCCTGTGCTGGGCAAGTCCAACATATGCCATGGTGCCCCTGTGAGGAGGAGGGACCCCTTGGAGCCCTCAGCAGCATGCAGCATAAATCCTGACCCAAATACTGTGCATAAGCCCTGGGCTGCTCAACACATGGTCGAGGGGCTTCATAGGACACCTCTATAACCTGAGCTGGTGCCTCTCCAGTTGTGTTTCAGGAAATCACAGAATAATGGAATCACTGTGGTTGGAAAAGCCCTCTAAGCTCATCAAGTCCAACCATTTCCCCAGAACTACTAGATTCACCACTAACCTGTGTCCTCAAGAGCCACATCCACACAGCTCTTAAATCCCTTCAGGGATGGTGACCACCTCTGCCCTGGACAGCCTATGCCAGTGCTTTACAATCCTTTCCATGCAGGAAATTTTCCCCAGTTTCCAACCTGAAACTTCCCTGGCACAGCTTTAGGCCATTTCCTCTCCTCCTGTCCCTTGTTCCCTGGGAGTAGAGCCTGACTCCCACATGGCTGCCCTCTCCTGTCAGGAGCTGTGCAGAGCCAGAATGTCCCCCCTGAGCCTCCTTTTCTCCAGGCTGAGCCCCCTAGCTCCTTCAGCCACTCCTGGGGCTCCAGACTCTTCCTCAGCTCTGTTCCCTTCTCTGGTCATGCTCCAGCCCCTCAATGACTTTCTTGTCCTGAGTAGCCCAAAACTGTTCCCAGGACTGAAGGTGTGAGACCGGTAGTGCCAGCACAGGGGATGGGCACTGCCCTGGTCCTCCTGCCACACCATGGCTGGGACAGGCTCTTGTTGTTTCCACAGCTCCAGTTCCTTTCTGTTTTCATCCCCGTTTGCTCCACATTCTGGGCAGAGGAAAGGACAGAGCAGGACTCTTGACCCTCCATGGTGTGTCTGTTCCCCACCATCCTGCCAGCCACACCTTGGCTTCAAAACATACGCCCTGAGCTGAGATCCTCTTGCTCCATCCTGCCACGATTCCCACACAGCAAAGGGTGGGATGGAGCAATACGACCGGTTAATCCCAGCGTCCTGCTGGAAGCTGAGTCACTGAGATGGTTTTAGCACACAAGTGATGTCATAGTGCTGCGAAAGAGTGGGACACATAACGGACCCAGCTCTTCTCCTCCTCCGTGTCTATTTATCAGGTCAACATAAACACATATTAAACCTCTTGGGCAGCTCAGCCCATATAAACTAAACACTCCAAGCACTTCCATGGATTTATCTGCATCCCAGTTGTGCTTTATGTAAACATAGAACTCAGATTTTTACTCTTTTTTCCTCAATTGACTAGAAATCCATGGGTTCTTTTCCCTGCTTGTGCCCTTAGATGGACTGTGGATCTCCCAGACTTGTGTGTGCCTTTGGCGTGAGCTCTGCATCACTGGGAAAGCTTTGTGCTGCAACTCACCCTGGTCACAAAAGGAAAAACAAGGAAAGCAAAGCTTCTGCCCCCAGGGGCATCACAAAAACACCAATCCAGCTGTGAAGGTCTTTCTCACACCATTTTTTTAGGAATGCAGCTCAAAGATTCCTGTGTTCTCACTTCACATTTTTCAGCTGTTCTCCACAATGCAGATCCTTCTGGGAGCTGTCATGGGATTGTTCTTGCTTCTATGTTAACCTTGGAGGGTTGTTTTATCATCTGCTGCAGGTAACAGCTCCTGCTGCTGCTGCTTATCCCTCTTGTGACAGGGTTGGGACTTTTTCAGAAGCTCAGAACAAAACACCAGAGCACAGACAACAGTTTTAATTTCTGAGCAATGAAAGGGATCTCCTGGACTTCACAGAATTACAGAATCAATTTGGTTGGAAAAGGTCTCTGAGATCATCTAGTCTGATCTGTGACTGATCCCCCCACCTTGTAACCCAGCCTAGAGCACTGAGTGCCACATCCAGGCCTTCCTTGGACATCTCCAGGAAAGGGGACTCCACCACTGCCCTGGGCAGTCCTGTCCTGTCCAATATATGACCACCCTTTCCATGGAGAAATTCCTTGTGATGTCCAACTTGAACCCTGTGAGCAGAGCCTGACCCCCACCTTGCTGCTCCCTCCTGTCAGGGAGTTGGAGAGTGACTTGTGCAGCTGAAGGGACCATCTGTGGCCTCCTTTAAGGACCAAATAGGAGCAGCTCAATACATTTGGTTTCTTTCCAAATGTGTGACTAGTTTGGATATCCCTGGCTATCATCCATGGAGGAACGCAAAGCCCAGGAAGCTGCCAGCTCTATTCCTCTCTGTGTGCTAGTGGAAGTACCCACAGCTTTGCCCACTGCTCATTCCATGGGCCAGAAGCCACTGGAGAAGCATCTGGATGGATGTCCCAATGTCACCCACCCCTTTCACCTCTTTTGGAGGCCAGAAGCTGTTCAGAACAATATATTATGGTCTGTTCTCTCCTGTGAGAGTGATGAGACCCTGGCACAGGGCGCCCAGAGCAGCTGTGGCTGCTCCATCCCTGGAAGTATCCAAGGCCAGACTGGATGGGGCTTGGAGCATCCTGGGTTAGTGGAAGGCATCCCTGCCTATGGCAGGGCTGGGTGGAATGGGATGGGCTCCAATGTCCCTTTCCACCCAAACCAGTCTGGGACTCTGGGATTCTTTGAACTTGATGATCTTAGTGGTCTTTTCCAATTGTATTTTCTGATGAGGGAAAAGAGACCAGGTCAGGACATGGCTAAAAGAAATGCAAGAGCTGGGAATTAGTGAAGATTCTTGGAAGGGAGAAGGAATGGTCTTGGCAGTCAACAGAACTGGCTGATAAACAGAAGAGCAGCGTTTCAGTACACGTGTTAGGGACAAACTGGGAAGATGCTCAAGGAATGATATAACCCCTGCTGTACCCTTGTTCGCAAATTCCCTCGAGTCTGAGCCAGCGAGTAAAATAAAGAGCTTGTTTTTTCCTCCAGATATTTTCATGAAAAGATGACAAGCTTTAAGCATTAATAAAAAAATTTAAATCCTGGCTTGTTTGCCCGTGGTGTTGAAGAAGGGCTCAGTGCTGAGGATCTCCACTTTCCATAGAGGGAAATCAGGTGACTGGATTAAAAATCACCCAGCAGCAAGTTCCAAGCCTGAGAGAGTTAGAAAGGAAGGCAGGACTTTTTATAAGACTTTCCCAAGGTCTTGTAAAATCCTGGAGAAGGATTTGTAAAAATCCTTCTCCGGGACCTGCTGTCCTCTGGCACCAGCATCCTTCAGGTACACAGAATTTGAATTAAATAAACCCTCTGAGCTCACTGCTTTTCCCTCTGCATCCACATCAGGCCATAAGGAGCCTGTCCAGCCTCCATGAAGAGAGCTTGGGGACATGGAGACATTCCCAGGAGCCTGCAGGGATAAGGATGCATGGAAGGAACAGGAGGAGGTCTTGCCTACAGAGGAGTGCACTTGGGAAGTGGGATATCTGAGAGAGAACAAGAAGGTGCTGGAAGATAACTGAACCACCTCAGCTTCTCTGCAAAGGGGGTTCAGCCTAATCATGAGACAAAAATACAGGGACCATCTGCACTGTGCATCATCTGGCCCTGGCTGGGCACATCTGGCTTTGGCTGTGCAAAACTGCTCTGACATCCAGCATCCCCTGTTCAGAGTCTTCTCCTCAAGGAAGCTGGTCCCTGGGCTTCCATGGAAAGAGACACCCATAACATGAGTATCTTCATAAAAAATTGGGTTCGTGGCCCCGGAACGATTCACCTCTATAAGCAGGATAATGCTCCCTCATGCAACTTCCCTGCACTTCCCAGCCACTCCTGCTTGAAGCTGCATGCAAACAAAGCAAAACAAGCCCTGTTGGTAGGCAGGGCTGGG
This sequence comes from Urocynchramus pylzowi, assembly GCA_013397555.1. NCBI lineage: Eukaryota > Metazoa > Chordata > Aves > Passeriformes > Fringillidae > Urocynchramus > Urocynchramus pylzowi. The sequence continues at coordinate 21,009 of VZRH01007331.1, read as the reverse complement.
AACTCTGATGGGATCAGGACATGCAGGTGTCCTCCCTTTACAGGTGAGCTTCAAAGAGCATTTGGACAACTCTCTGAGGCACATGGTAGGCGGGATTTTGGGGTTCTCCTGTGCAGGTCTAGGAGCTAGACTCAGTGATCTTTGTGGGTCCTTTCCAACTCAGGATATTCCATGATTAGTGAGCTGAGGGAAGAAGGTTCCATCCACTCCCAGGGAAGATGGTAATGCTAGAGAAGGAAAATCACAAGGAGGGACTACCTGTGCCATCAGGTGCTTGGTGTTTTGGGAGTCACCAGGGCGCTGTGGTGAGGCCAGGTGAGAATCCAAGGAAAGCCAAGAACAGCTGCAGGTGGATTTTGTGGAATACTTAGGAGAGTAAAACTTCCTGTTGTGGACTTGGCAACTGCTACGGAGGACTCGTACACCAAAGCACCAGTTCATGGCACGTGTGGTTCACATGGAGATCTTTCCCATGGGATAGCTCTTCTCATCTAGGTTCCATCTGGCAGAAGTTCCCTGAGAGTGTTTAGGGCTAAACAAATGCCAGTGGGAAAGATCATGGAACTATGGAATGGTTATGCTTGGAAGGGACTTTAAAGATCATTCCCTTAAAGACCATCATGGCAGAGACCCCATGGATGGGGTGTTCTCAGGGAGGGTATAACTGTGCTCTCTCACAGACACATGGGTTTTATAGATGTCACCAGCCATAGAGGAACTGTACCAGCTCCCACAGACCCCATTTCCTCACACAGCTCAGCTCTCAGAGAAACCCATCCCACAGAGACAGCTGCCCAGAGACCCTGTGCCCTGGCACTCATATTTTTACCTCTTCTGGACAGAAATCCCAGGCATGATACAAGGATTTCAAGTGACAGCAAGCCAGTTGTGCCCCAGGTAACTCATGGAATCCTAGACTGGTTTGGGTGGAAAGGGACCTTAAAGATCATCCTGTTCCACTTCCTGCCATGGCAGGGACACCTTCCACTATCCCAAGATGCTCCAAGCTTTGTCCAACCTGGCCTTGGACACTTCCAAGGATCCAGGGGCAGCACAGCTTCTCTGGGCACCCTGTGAAAGGGCCTCACCACCCCCACAGGTAAGAATGTCTTCCCAATATCCCATCTAACTCTGCCCTCTGGCAGTTTAATACCGCACCACCAACTTCACAGCGTGTTTCTAACCGGATTTTTTCTTGTTATGTCTTTGCCTGTGACAGTAAAAAGCCATGAGCTAATAGAAATCACCTCTTCATTTATCTACTCATGACCAGCCTCCGTGACACATGGACCTTGTTGAGTAGATCCAGAGAGGGGCACTGGCCCAAGCCCCACCCTTGAGCTGCGTTATACTGCCACTCATTAGCAAGACAAAATTAAGATTAATTTATTACTGCATCACCAAGATGGGAATTTGGCTGCCCAGTGTGGAAAGGTTGGGGCAAAGCTCACGTCTATTTTGGGCTGTTTATAATCTGCTTCCTAGTTACCCTAGTTTGCCCTTTTCATCACTAAGAAGATGTGTTATTATGTAGTTAACAATATTTCTAAATATATCCACTTCTCCCAATATTTAGGTGGAAATGTAGGTGCCTGGATCCAGTCCAAGAACAGGGCAGTGACTGCAAGAACAGTGAGATGGGCAGAAACACAATCTTCTCCTTCAAAATACCTTATTTTGTACTTGGAGGGATTCCTGCACATCCCAGCGAACACACAATGTCTCACAACAGAGATTCCCATCAGGAGGTATGGAAGAACAGCAGGGAGGACATAAGAAGGACATGGAACTTCTGAAGCAAGTCCAGAGGAGGCCACAGAGATGCTCTGAGGGCTGGAGCCCCTCTTATCTGGAGCCAGGCTGGGAGAGCTGGGGGTGTTCACCTGGAGCAGAGAAGGCTCCAAGGAGACATCAGAGCCCCTTCCAGTGCCTAAAGGGGCTCCAGGAGAGCTGGAGAGGAACTTGGGACAAGAGTCTGGACTGACAGGACAAGGGGGAATGGCTTCCCACTGCCAGAGGGCAGGGTTAGATGGGATACTGGGAAGGAATTTGTGGCTGTGAGGGTGATGAGGCCCTGGCCCAGGTTGCCCAGAGAAGCTGTGGCTGCCCCATGCCTGGGAGTGTCCAAGGCCAGGTTGGATGGGGCTTGGAGCAGCCTGAGATAGTGGAAGGTGTCCCTGCCCATAGAAGGGGCAGGGTTAGAATGGGATGAACTTTAAGGTCCCTTTCCACCCAAACCATTCCATGATTCCATGAACTATGGACAGACAAACTCTGTGTAGCTCAAGGACAAGAATCTGCCCTCCTGTCCCTCCCTACTGAAGAGATATCACAGACACAGTGCCTGGCATTCCTAATTTAAGGCATCAAGAGAAACCTTTGCAAGTCAGAAGCAGATGTGTGAGCAGGGCAGGGGGTGGGAGGGGGGTGGTGAAGCACAGGCACAAGGTCAGGGAAGGAATGGGAGGTAATTCCAGTGGGAATTACCTGTGAACACCTAGAAGATGTTATCCTCTGTCTGTGATGTCTCTTCAGGAGATCTCCTTGGAGCCTTCTCTTCTCCAGGCTGGACACCCCCAGCTCTCCCAGTCTGTCTCCAGATCAGAGGAGGTCCAGCCCTCAGAGCATCTCTGTGATCTCCTCTGGATTTGCTTCAGAATACTGGGAGCTGTTGATGAGAGGGGCTGGGATGGACATGTATGGGGTGATGCCTGCACACCCTGGGGGAATGCCAACCCCGTGGGAGTGCAGCCACCATGCCTGTGCTGGCTGTCACAACATGAAATCTGCTGACACATGATAGGGATTTGTCATCGGAGACCTCAGAGCTCTGAGCAGCTGGGGAAGAGTTCGGCACCTGCCTGGGGTGCTCTGGATGGCTCCATGTTCTCATTCCATCCTTCAGCAAAACATAGCCCTGGGGCTTCCTTGGACAGAGGGGACCATCGGCTTCCTGCACTGTTTGTTGTGGCTGTTCCTGTGGTCTGATGATGCCATCCCATCCCACCCCCTCCTTGGTCCCCATGGTAGAAGACAGCCCTACTCCACCACCAGGATGATCTGATGTGCCAGCGCTGCAAACTGGCATTTTCTAGGTGCTAATCCCAGATCCTAACAATGGCAGGGAGGAAGAGGTGTAGGATATACTTTTTTTTCTTGGCCTCCAGGGATTGAAATAGAAGAAGAAAGTCAGCTCTGCCCTATCCAGTTACTGCAATACAAACAAACTGGGCCACTTTCACTGACAAACTTGAGCTGTCGCCAATTTGCTTTGTCTTCCACGACCTGAACCTCCTTAACTGAGAGAGCAGCAGGAGGTTTTCCAGGACCCCTGTGCTGCCCCCCCCCTCCAGCCAGAGCCCTACACCCTCACCCAGGTGTCTCTCCTCCCTCGGCCATCCCTTTCCACATCCCAAGTCTTCTCCCACTGCACATACACTGTCAGGCATTTCCAACCAAGATTATGTTAAACCAGGCAATTTCCCAGGTCTCTTTTTAACAAAACTCACAAATTTCCTCCCTTCCTCCTGGTCATGGACACTTCCCTATGCCGATTCCCAATCAACCCCTCATGTTCCAACAGTTAACACTGAAACAGCAACACAAGAGATGTCAAACCCAAATGTCCTCCCACCTGAAAAAGCATATTTTTTAGTGTCACCTTTTGGGATCACCTGCAAAACAGTGGTCACTGGGATGACTGGTCCTACATAAAAGCATTTCCCTCTCCAGGCAGGTTTGTCCTGCAGCACCTGCACTTCCCCACCACAGGGAAATTTTCTGCTGGTGAGGAAATCAAGGCAGAGCCCTTGTGGTGAGGGGCACAGCACTCACTGTCCCCCAGCCCATGTCAAGCACCACATATAGAAGGCAAAAGCTGTTCCTTATCCTCAGAGCCAGAGTGAACTCCTGGGCTGCCCAGGACAGGGGTGGGAAGGAACAATTTAACCCCTTGCTCAGTTCTCCAAAATCAAGCTTCAGCTATTTTTCCTACTGGTGCAATTTTCATTCCCACTCATCCCAATATTTAGAAGGGAATAAGGGTGCCTAAGCCACAGTCAGGAGAGGACCCTCCTATATAAACTCTGTAAATATCCAGAAAGAGAAACTTCCAAGTGCTGTGGGGTAGTTACAGATTGATTGCCCACCTGGAAGACCCAGGGTACAGCTGGGTGACCTGGAATAGATCTGGAATTGGAGCCAGAGCAGAGCAGTGCCACATAATACTTGGCACTGCTTGTGCTGCCAGCACTCTCCAGCCCTGCCCCGGCACAGCAAATGCGAATCCCGCCTGCGACATGAAACCAGCCCATGACCAAATGGATCAACTGCTGAAGAATCTCTGTCTTTCATTTTTTGGCTCAGCCTGACATGAAAACTAGGGAAACCAGATACTTCCCAGGCTTCCACGCACAAAACACATACCAAATATTCTTAGTACTGAGGTTAATAAATGTTACAGTAAAGTAGGACTGGCTCCCACTAAGGCGCAACACAGAAAGAGGAGAAGGACTGACATGAAGTTTTCGAGCTCCAAGCAAACTCTTAAAGGATTTGCCAGGTGCAGAGAGGGAGATAAATGTATCCAAATCAAACAAAAAGAAGGAATTTTAAGTGAACAATAAAGGCAAAACAAACGTCCCGGGGTAAAGCCTGCCTCTCAACATGATTTCCACAGAGCAGGAAACATTTGTATTCCACAAGAACCAGAGACTGTTTAATCTTTTGCACAAGAAGAACTGAAAGGATCAAGAGTCCAGAGATCTCCAAAGGAGAGAAGAAAAAAAAAAAAAAGAAAGAAAAAAACGCAGCCCGTGGCATCGCTGTCATTGCACCGGTCCCTCCAGCAGCCTCCTGTGAATCCCAGCTCCGCTCCCAGCCCTGCCCAGGGATGTTAGAGAAGGGGCAGGGAGAAAATCCCTGGCACCAACACAGGTTTTGGCTTTGCTAGTAACACCGGGATTTTATGGGACACTCTGTTCCCTCCCGGAGTGCCAGGACCAGCTCCCTGGTCTCTCCAGGACGGCTATTCCTCCTCAGCAAGCGCATGCCTTTCTCGGGTTTTGTGTTTTCCATCTCGTCCCACACTCAGCCCGGGGGAAGGGGGGTTTGAGGTATGTTCCCACTTTTCCCGCAGCAGCAGTGGGGGACGTGACTTACGTCTATCTCTATCGAGTGCTCCCGCTGCAGGAGCCTCCTGGTGTCCTTGTCGTGGTGGTTGAGCGCCGTGTCACAGTTTTGCGGGCCAGGTGAGGAGTTTTCTGATTGGTTTGTCTGACTGCGCTCCACAGGGATGCTCCCGTCCGCATCCACCACATCCAGCTCCTTTTCCAGCTCCTCCATCTCCTCTGGAGACAAAGTAGACAATAAATTGTCTATATCTGGATCTTCACTAACTTGTCGCCGATATTTGGCCACTTTGGACATCTTGGCTCTCTGGCGAGACACGGTGGCGGTTGTGTGGTACCCAAAGCAGGAGAAAAAAAAGAAGCCGAAGCTCCAAGGCTGCTTCCCGAGCGGCAGCAGGTGCTGAAGTGTTAAATCCCAGCAGCTCTCCAGCCCGAGATACGGTGGTTATCCAGAGGGGACACCCCTCGGTCCAGGAGTTGGCCAATAACAGGATCCAGTGGCGGTTCGGGCGCTGGGAAGCCAATGGAGCCTGGCGGGAGGCGGGGAATGGTGCTATCAGAGGAGCCTGAAACCCGAGGACATTCCAGGGAACTGTGCAGAGCTACATGACCAAATTTAGTCCGGAGCATTTCGCCTTTTAAAGGCAATGGGCCAACCTAGTGAGAAAACAAGGAAAAATGCACGAGCCGGCAGGCCGGGGATGGGGGGTGGAGGAGGCAGCCCCAGCCTGTGTTATGCAGGCTGGGGGGCTACTAAAGTGGGCAGCGTGGCTACCAAGGGATGGGGGGAGCCTCTGCTGTGACAGTGACAGCTCTTGGCTAAAATCGGCAAGGAAGCACCCACTGCAGAGGAAGTTTTCCTCTTTATCCCGCTGCAGTCTGGGATCGGTGCTGTTAGCCGGTGCTGGTGTTGAGGCAGGCTGCTTCCATCGGAGGGATGGAGGCAGCAGGTAGCGAGCGCTCCCGGCTCTGCAGACCCGACCCCCCGGGGATTGTTAGAGCTCCTGCCGACTCTCAGACCCTGAGGGGCTGTTCCCGCAGCTGCTCTTCCTCATACACTCTCACTTCCCCTTGTCAAGCCCCAAAGACATCCCTCCTTCTGCACAGATGGAATTTCTGAGTCTCTCCTGCTCCTGGTCCAGGCAGTGCCCTAAGCTTGGGCTTTGGCTGGCAGCACCAACTTTCCTTTTCCCTAATCCATACAGAAGCTTAACTGGCATGTGGGAGTTCTCCCACAGGGACAGGAGACAGGCTTTTCTCTCCAAGTTTACAGGCAGCTTTACCCCATGTCCAGCATTTTGTACCCATTTGTTATCCTGCCAGATTCATCCTGGTTTTCTTCATCCTTTATCATCCTCCTAATATTTGCTGCCTGCTCCCAGGTCTCTGCTTATCCAAGCAAGGAGCCCTTTGGTGTTTTTCAACAAAACAAACTCCCCTAGGATTTTCCTCAGCCTATTCACCTCCTCTGCCTGTCTTCCTGGTCAGATCCCACCCTGCACACAGGTACCAGGTGCTCCAGGTGAGTCTCCTAGTGACAAACTAGACATTCCCCATCCTGACAGGAAATGTACATTCTTGGTGCATTCCAGACTTTCCTTTATCTCCAGCGCTGCAGTGTCCAGGTCCTGCTCATATCCTTCCTATGATTCATCACCACGGCTGAGATTTTTTCCAGGTTGTAGAAGAAATTGTTGGTTTCAGTTTCCAAGTGAACCAATTTAAACATTGCTGTGGTGAATTCCATCTCCCTCACTTCTGTTTCCCTGATCCTGCAACCAGGGGGTCTTGGTGCTTGCTTGCACTAGGAGGGACACAGCCATTCTCTTCCCCAGCTGGCCTCAGACACAGAATCATGGAATGGTTTGGGTTGGAAAGGACCTTAATGCTCACCACATTCCAGCCCCTTCTATGGGCAGGGACACCTTCCACTATCCCAGGTTGCTCCAAGCCCCATCCAGCCTGACCTTGGATGTTTCCAGGGATCCAGGGGCAGCCACAGCTTCTCTAGGCAACCTGTGCCAGGGCCTCACCACCCTCGCAGGGAAGAATGTCTTCCCCATATCCCATCCAACCCTGCCCTCTGGCAGTGGGAAGCCATTCCTCCTTGTCCTATCCCTCCAGTTCCTGATGAAAAGTTCCTCTCCATCTTCTTTAACTCTTCTTCCCCAACACTGCCACAGCTGTGACAGTGCTGAGGGCACCAGAAACCACAGTGAATTTAGTCTTTGGTGCTCATTTGGTGGCGTCTTTGCCTGAAGAAGCCAAATGAGTGTCTTGTTTGTACCACCTTAATACAGCCTTGAATATCTAAGGTCCTGTCTGGTCCCTTTTCAGGATAGAAGGCTGTAAAATGTTTTAACACTGTGTGTTTTGGAAGAGAAATTTGAGTTACAGAGTCTGGGGGTGGAAGAAATTAACTGACAGGAGGGTGGACCTAGGTGGGTGTGAGGCTCTTCTCCCATGGAACAAGAGACAGGACAAAAGGAAATGGTCTCAAGTTGCACCAGCAGAGGTTTATAAGTTTGATATTGGGAAAATTTCTTCCCTGACAGGATTGCTCAGTCCTGGCACAGCTGCTCAGGGCAGTGGTGGAGTCCCCATCCCTTGGAGGAATTTACTGGGTTAGTGGTAGTCCTGGGGCAATAGTTGGACTTGATGATCTTAGAAGGCTTTTCCAACCTATACATGTCCATTATGCTATTCTATAAATGCCCAACCCTCCGGTATTTCTATGGCATTGTTGTGCTCAGTCATCAAGTGCTTATAAGAGGAGCAACAAACTGGAAGCTAATTTCCCAACTGGAAAGCACACAACAAAAAGGTAGCGAGGAATCACATCTTTGTGTCAGTCTCTTCTTGGAACAATCCAAGCATTCCCAGGTGTGCCACCCCTGGACTCAGGGACAGGACATACAGACAGCCCCAGGGACAATCTGCAATGCTAAGCCAGAGAAAGAATCCTTCTACTTAAAAGGGAAATCTGGAATTTTCTCTCTCTGCCTTTCCTTCATAGTAAATTGTTGCAAACTTTCCCATGTTGTAAATCGGTTTTCAACAGAATATAATCACCATCAACGCCTTGATAAAAATCTCTATTTTGTCATTCCTGAACCTTGATTCTTGTAATGAGAGGTACTGCACACCAAATTCCCTAAGAAGCTGTGAATGTGGCCTGGGAGACTCCAAGTTTCTCCTGAAGTATCACCCATCTTTCCTGATCTAGGAGTCCACAACTGCTGTGCACTCCGCCCCTGCACTGCAGAGCTGGGCAGAGGTAGCACAGAGTATAATTTTCTGGGGAAATATTCCTGCATTAGCAGAAAATCAGGGAGAGAAGCAGGGGACACCCCAGACTTGTCATGGTTCAGAGTGGATGGTCTCACTGTGATTTATGTTGGCTGTCACACAGTCCTTTTTAACTGGGATATTGGCACAGTTCTGTTAGACCATATTCCACAGGGTTCTTGGGGCTGTATAAAGAAAACAGTAGAAAAAATGTTTGTATTTTCACCCCAGAATTAGAGAAGCTCTAGATATGTCTGCACTGACTGGTCTTTCATGGGCTACCAACAACTGGGACTGGGGATGTGTTTGTGGAACCTTGGGCCATGCTCTGAAGCAGGTTCCAGCCACCACAGTGTGGAACAGTGACGTACAGAATCCCAGAACCCCAGAATTGTTGGGGTTGGAAGGGACCTCTGGAGATCATCCAGTCTGGCCCCCTTGCCCAGGCAGGGTCACCTGGTGACACAGGAACACTTGCAGGTGGGTTTGGAGTATCTCCAGAGAAGGAGACTTCACACCCTCCCTGGGCAGATGTTCCACTGCTCTGCCCTCCTCCACAAAAAGAAGTTCTTCCTCATGTTGAGGTGGAACTTCTTGGGGTTTAGTTTATGGTCATTGCTTCTCATCCTGCCACTGGGCACCACTGAAAATGTCTGGTATTATCCTCTGACCTCCCTTGGAGATATTTGTCTGGATTGATGGGATCCCCTCTCAGTGTTCTCTGGACTCACCCAGCCCAGCTCCTGCAGTCTCTCCTCATCAGAGAGATGGTCCAGGCCCTGTGTGGTTCAGAGCACTGGGATGCTGTGTGGCTTGGCACACAGGAGCTCTTGGCAGCTCTGAATCCATTAGTCCTGGATTTATCGGGGTCCCATCTCCATAGCAAACAACACCTTGAGGGCACTAATGAGTATTTCCAAGCCACTGGCTTTGAAGCACCACAACAAGCCATTAAAGAGGAGGGACAGAGACAGTCAGATTAAGCAGCTTTTCCAGGCATATTTACAAACTCTGGCAGAGCAGAGAAACTTTCCATACCCCCACTTCTTTCACTGCCATCTGGGGCCATCCATCTTTATTCTTCCCTATTAGCTGATAAAGGACAAATGAACTTTGAATGGATTTCTCTAGCCTGTTTTCTTTCTCTTTCCTTCAGAGCCTGCAGAAATAGAGGTTGAATATTGATCTTTTTATAATTTTCTAAGCTGTTCACTGAAGAGTGACATTTCCCTGCCTGGCCACAATAGGCAGTGGGTGTCTTGAGGCCAGTGAGAGAAACTGCTTCTCTCCCAAACCCAATGCATCTTTATCCAAAACCTCCTCTCCAGACACATGCTTACATGACAGCAAGAGTGAGGAAGGTGATATATTTTGGGAAACTAACCAAATCCTGGCTGTGGGGAGACTCAGAAATCCCAGAAAGCCCTTGGATATCTTCCGTGAGCCTGCTCAAGGGTGGCACCAGGTCCCTTGGGTAATGCAGAAGCTCCTGCACCTCATGGACTCACCATGTTTCACCAACTCTCCTACAGCTTGTGAAAGGTGGGACCAGAATGACCATTCAGCCAGATTTAATTAATCTACCACTCATTAGGGGAAAGAATAAAGGCTGCAGCAAAGGATTGCCACCCTGAGAAAGGTCGGATGAGTCACAACATAATAGAATTGTTGAGTTTGGAAAAGCCCTGTAAGTTGCCCCAGCACTGCCAAGGCCATGACTAGTCCATGTCCCCAAGTGCCACATCCATATGTTTTTTAAATCCCCCCAGGGATGGCGATTACACCACTGTCCCAGGCAGCTGTGCCTGACCAACCTTTGCAGGAAGAAATTTTCCCCAGTATCCAAACTGAACCTCCCCTGGCCCAGCTTAAGGCCATTTCCTCTTGACCTGTCCCTTGTCCCCTGGCAGCAGAGCCTAACGCCTGACACCTCCCTTCCTCCCTCCGGCCCAGCTCTCCTCCTCCTGTCAGGGAGCTGTGCAGAGCCAGCAGGTTCTCCCTGAGCCTCCTTTTCTCCAGGCTGAGCCCCCCAGCTCCCTCAGCTGCCTCTGGTGCTCCAGCCCTTTCCCCAGCTCTGTTCCCTTCCCTGAACATGCTCCAGCCCCTCAATGTCCTTCCTGAACTGAGGGGCCCAGAACTGACCCCAGGACTGGAGTTGTTGCTTCACCACTGCCCTGCACAGGGGGATGAAGTCACAGCAGTGCCAGAGGACACAGGAGTAGGGAGAGTTTCTCCAGTGGCTGAGAGAGGCCAATATTTTCTACTTTTCCCATCTCCTCTTCTTGGCCAAAGCAGAAACCACAATACCAAAAATACCTGGAATTCCCAGGAATCTCCAAAACTGCATGACCTCTACTCCCCCACCTTAAATGAGGCCAAACACACCTGTTCGTGAAACAGTTGGAATCTCTTAAAGCATCAAAACCCAGCACAGCAGGTGGAGCATTCTAGCTCCTTCATAGTGCTTCAGACCATTATTTATTAAAACAATTAAGTCACTGGAAAACAACCTGTTTTGCATTCAGTTTTTGCTACAGAATGATTTGCTGCCCTTACAGGAGAGCAGAGTGTGTACTGTTAAATTAGGAGTGGAAAAGAATAAGTAATTTACAACTTAGAGTGGCTGCAAACTACTGGGTTGGGCAAGAAAAGGAGAGAAGAAAAAGAGGCTGAGGGGGGACCTTCTCGGTCTCCACAGCCCCCTGACAGGAGGGTGGTGCCGGGCAGGGGTAGAGCTCTGGTTCCAAGGAACAACTGATGGGACAAGAGGGAATACCCTCATCTTGCACGAGAGCTTTGCAAGCTGCCCAAGAATTTTCTGCCAGCACAGACACTGTTCTCTGGATGCCAGCTCTGCCTGCCCAGGAAACTGACCTGGTGATAGGGATGTTAAGTCCTAGCTCCCAGCTACATACAGGACCACAAGAACATCCCCTGGACATGAGAGGTCAGCCCAGCTCATGCAGCAGCATCAGGAATGATGTGGGCTTGGACCCTGACATTCTAGGCCAGGTTAGACAGGCTTGGAGCAACCTGGTCTAGTGGAAGATGTCCCTGCCCGTGGTAGGGGGTGGAATGGGAGGAGATTAAGGTCCCTTCAAACTCAAACCACTCCATGATTCCATGAAATTTGGAGCATAGTAGTTTGTGCTTGGAGCAAGTTGCACAGGTACTGTTTCTGAAAGAGCTGAAGAGAGACTTTGGATAAAAGGCCTGGAGTCACAGGACAAAGAGCTTCCCACTGACAAAGGGTTAGATGGGGTATTGGGAAGGAATTCCTCTCCCTTCGAGGATGGTAAGGCCCTGGCCCAGGTTGCCCAGAGAAGCTGTGGCTGCCCCATGCCTGGAAATGTCCAAGGTCAGGTTGGCCGGAGAACGGAGCGCACTGGAATAGTGGAAAGTGTTCTTGCCCATACCGGGGCGTGGCACTGGATGGAATTTAAGGTCCATCCCACCCAACGCATCCCTCGCTCTGGAATTTCTCCCCTCACAGCTCGGCGACACCTCCGCCGTCAGCGCGCCTGTCAATCAGCGCTGGGGGCGGGGCCAGGGTATGACGCACGCGCAGATACGTCCATATTCCGCGTCTCGTCCCGCCCTCCGCTGCCATTGGCCGGCGCGGGGCCGCCGCAGCCAATCGCGCGCGGGGAGGTGGTGGGGCCGGGCAAGATGGAGGAGTACGCTCGCGAGCCCTGGTGAGGGGATCGGGATCGGGATCGGGATCGGGATCGGGATCGGGATCGGGATCGGGATCGGGATCGGGATCGGGATCGGGATCGGGATCTGCGAGTGCCGGGAAGGGACGGAGGAGCGATGCGGGCGCGCCCTGGGGCCGCTCCTCGGGGCTGCTCGCCGTCGGGGGGGCGGGGTTGACCTTGGTGGNGGGCCCGTTCGGAGCCCGGGCAGCCAAACGCCTCCGCCGCCGAGCCCCGCGCGGCCTCCCAGAGCGGCGAGGAGCCGGCGGGGCCCTGCGACCTGCGCGGCTCATGCGCCTCCGGGAGCGGCGGGCGCTGCTGACGGTCCCACGTTCCATCCTTCAGCAGCCCCTTACTCGCAACCTTGCCTCGGTCCCTCATCCTCAGCTTCCCTTCCAGCCTTCCCTTAGTGCCTCGTCATTCTCAGCCCCCCATCATCGGCT
>VZRH01007330.1:117462-130004 GCA_013397555.1 Urocynchramus pylzowi | reverse complement strand
GGGGAACATTGCCCAGGAAAATCCCACTCGGAAATCGTTTTCCCCATAAAATCCCAACTGCAGAGTGTCACCATAATGCGCCCTAATGACAGGGAGGGGGGGGAGTTTTAAAAAGTGGTTTTAAAAAAGCTCTGGAATCCATCTGGATTCTCTTAGGAACAAGCAAAACCTCATCAGGAACCACTTCAAAGCCCATTTCCTCCTGCTTAAATTATCTCGTGTGTGCCTGCTGCTGCATGGACATTGTTCCATTAGGGATGATTTTTGACTCTGCCTAATCTGAACAAACTGCACAATATTCCAGGAGTGATTTCCAATTTGTTGGGAGCTCTGATTCCTGCAGACAGCCTGGCTTGGCTTTGGAGGTGGATGTAGGGGGGAATTCACAGCCCTCCTGCTTGATGTCCTGCCCAAAGGCTTTGGAAAATGGAATTAATTGGGGGTTTTTAGGAAGTATGACACTCTTATATTTATAATAGTGTGAGTTGTTTTAATGGTGTTGAGCTTTCAAGTATATTTATATTGTTTATATTTATATTTATATTTATTTATATTTATATATCTATATTTATAGAAATAGTGTATATGTATGTGTTTTATCTATAGGCCATAAAAATTCATAAGGAGGGGTTTATACCTCCCCAAACTTTACTAGTCCATAAAAATTTATAAAGGGGGGGGTTTATATCCTCCAACACTTTGCTAGGCTAGAAAAAATCATAACTGGGGGAGTTTATACCCCCAAAAGTTTGCTAGGCCATAAAAATTCATGTTGTGGATGCTTAAAGAAATTAGGTTTTCAGGGAGCTGAAGCTTGCTCCTACTGGAAGTGAAGCAAAGTTGTGTAGATAATGAATTTTTAATGCAATTAATGGGCCAAACAATTTTTTTTTTCCTTAGTGTCAACCTAAATAATTTCCTTATATCCTAGAAGAGCTCTGGAAGGGAATTTTGAGGTTGGTTAATCCTATTGATGTTTAGCATCTTTTTTTTTTTTCTCCAAGTGGATCAATTTTGCCATCTTAGAATGAGGCATTGGGAGGAAACATTCTGAATCTGCTAAATTCAGAATTCACATCTCATCCCTCCCAAAACACTGCTCTGCTAATTTTAAATTAATCCCTAAATTTATGCTCCACAGAAGGGAAACAAGTGGTAAGAACAGACTTGAATTTTTGGCTGAGAATTTGGAGATGCAGCCCTGGGGAGGAGCTGGAAGACGCCGATGGATCCTAGGGAAGCACCAGAGGTGACACCTGGGACATCTTGGAGAGGTTTTGCACATTCCCTGCCCCTTTCCCACACAGATTCAACTTCCCTCCTTGACCAAGCCCCGTTTAGGAAAACAAAGAAAATAAAAACACAGCAGCACAAAGCCTGTCTTGAAATCCACACGGCGCTGAGGCCATCCCTTGAAATAACCTGAAATAATCCACTGGAAAATTCCTGTATTTTCAATAAGGTGTTTCAGGTATTATTTCAGACCTGGATATTTGCTAATTCTGTACAGACAAGTAAAAAAAAAAAGAAAAAAAACCCCAAACCAAAGCAGGGATGAGATTTTCCACAGCTCTTTTTGCTCAGTGAAGGGAATCGAAGATGAAACATTTACGATGTGCCACAAATCAATATCAGCCTGGCAAGGCTTTGACACGTTCATACCTTTTATGAAGGAGTAAAGAGGATGGAAAATACATGGAAAAACAATATTCCAGATTACAGACACCTCTGTGTGTGATCTGATGGGCAGTGAGGGATGAACCCCCAGCTGGGAACACGCCAAACACAACCTGAAAACAAAGAATTCAAAGCTCAGATGAACCAACTCCCTGTGGGCTCCCTTTTATTAAAACAAATGATAGTTGTGTTTTATGAAGTTCATTTACCCTACAACTGAAGAGTGAGGTGATTTTTATTCTCTGGCTTGAGAATACAGTTTTATTTAAGTGGCTGAATAGCCAAACCATGGTGAGGGCACGTAGCAAAGCCTCCCATATCCAGGTTTTTCTGTGGGCACAGCTGGGTGCAGAGTGTGATGCCAGGAAAAGGCCAAGGAAGCATGGCAATAAATAAAATGTGGGGGTTTTTACAACATGTCACTTAGAACATAACTCTTGCTCTGCTGGTTTGCTGTAAAAAGGGGTCCCAGTGTGGTTTTCCAGAGTTTGAAACCTGCCAGGGTTTTCACAAGGGTTGGGAGGGATTTTTGGCAAATTGTTGGTGAAGTTTAACAAGGCTTTGCCAAAGAACCAAGGAAAAAGCACTCGGTGGATGTGGCACTGGGTGCCAGGGTTTAGTTGAGGTGTTGGGGCTGGGTTCCATGATCTGGAAGGTCTCTCCCAACCTGGTCATTCTGTGAATTCTGTGAATTCTGTTAATTCTGTGAACATCAGTGCCTTTGGCTCAGATTTGGATTTGCACAGAGAGCAAGGACACACAAAGACAAGGACATTTTGTCAAGAGCCAAATCCCTGCTCTTTTAGCCCCCTGCAAACCCCAAATGGGAGGTGCTGACCATGAACCACCTTTTGGGAATGATGGGGAGGAGGGAGCAGATCCTGCTGTGCTTGATGGAGGAAGGCAGGGAAGAAGAGCTGTGGGCAGGGTCTCAAATACTCCTCAGTGTCCCACAAACTCTGTTAATAATTTAATTAATCCAGGAAGGATAATTATTTAATTAATTAAGGAAGGATTTCTGCCCTGGGAGGGTGGGGAGGCCCTGACACAGGGTGCCCAGAGAAGCTGTGGCTGCCCCTGGATCCCTGGAAGGGTCCAAGGCCAGGCTGGAATAACCTGAGATAGTGGAAAGTGTCCCTGCCCATGGCAGGGATGGATTGGGATGAGTCCTTCCCAACCACCTGGAATTCTGTGATCCTATAATAGAATGGAAAAGGTTGGAAACCATTGCAGAGTTTGATGGAGCTGCCCCGTGCCTGCTTTTCCCTTGGGATTTTAATTCAGGGGATCTTGGGTCTTACAGAACTGGTTTGGTGTTTTAAAGGACAGAGAATTCAGGTGGCTGTGGTGTGTGTTGGGAATTCCCAGCATCCCTCACCTCACTGGGACATGAGTAATGCACTCATTTAAATAAAACCACGATGGAAAACGTGATTCTTAGGGAAACCAGGATCTGCGTGGACAGCATTAAGCCCCTCTGATTTACCCACATTACTTACAGAAAAATGGAGTCTGAAGAGCCCAGGAGAAAATGAAGGTGTGATTTCCTCAGCTGCCACTCCTGGGCTTGTCCTCTATAATTTCAAAAGGCACAAAACCACTTCAAATTCTCCCACAATCGCCCGTCTTTGTCTGCTGCCGGAGCCGCCTGCGGCTCGTTACGCTCCATCCTCCTGGCTTCCCTGCAATCTTGGGGCTGTTTAGCCCTGGGATAATGTAATCCAATTTTCTTTGTTGCCATAAAGGCCTTAATTACGGCTTCACGGGATATTGTAATCAGAACACGTCGGGTTTTCTCGTGTGGCAGAGCTCCAGATCCATCAGTGTCCTTGTGCTGTCGGAAGCGCTCGGATAGGCCGGAGGTCACGAGCTGTGGGAACCCTGGCTGCTGGGAATTTCAGACTTTCTGTGCTGGCAGGCTCTGACCCCCAGGAGAACACTGCATTGACCTGAGGCCCTGGAGAAGGCTTCCAAAATGGAATGATAGAACTGGGATTGTGGGTGTGGGGTTTGGATAGAAGTGTGTGATGTCACAGGGTGGGAAACTCAGAGTTTAAGGGTTTAGAATACAACAATATCTAAAAAGCAAGGTGGAGGTTTTAGGGCAGAGGCTGGTCCTTCTTCTTCACCTTCTTCTCCATAGCTTTGGATTTTTTTGTGTAATTGGATAAAAAAGTCCACATTTCAGGGCAGGGGTGGGTGGTTGTTGGGTTAAAAGTAAAAATAAAGAGGTGTCATTTCTTAATTGGACAGTTTATCCTTAAAAAGGCCCTGTAGAAAACAATAGGACTCCATTTTTAGTTTGTTAGAGTGAAGTGCTGTAGAATTCACACTCTGTGAGACTGTAACACAGATAAGAACTACTAAACATCTGAGTCCCAACAGGAAATACCATCTCACACATTTAATCATGACCCTAGCAGAAAAAAAGAAGCAAAGAATCCACAATGTGTGGGATGAATTTATCCAGCACCAGTTTTCCTCCAGCAACACAAACTATCAGCTGGCTGGGAATTTTTGCCTTTGTCTCCAGGTGATTGCTGCAGGAATGTGATGACCTCTCCTTTGTGCCAGCACTGGTAACTTCGTTCCTGCCTGGATTTTTCCCATTGGCATTTGCAGGAAGAGTTTTCATTTTGCCCAGCCCTAAGTGCTTGGTGACCTCAGAGTGAGCAGGGGCCACCTGGGGTGTGGCAAAAGTCACGCTGGTCACTCACAGCTTTGCTTAATTAACCCTGGGCCTGTGTCTGAGGCAAAAAAAAAAAAGAGAAAATAACATTTTTTCAATGTTATCCAGGGAAATTTGAATATTCCAGGGAAATTTTTATCAGAAATACCTGTTTATTGCAAAGCTGCTGTTTGCTGGTGTCCTTGTGTGATTCCAAGGTGTCCTTGTGTGATTCACCTCCCCAGGAGCAGAGGGGATGGGATGGAGCCAGGATTTGGAGGTACCTGCAGCCTCTGGCATCTTTGGGATCAGGAGGATTTCCAGCCCCAGCGTGGGCACAGAGAATCATGGAATGATTTGGGTTGGAAGGACCTTAAAGCCCATCCCATTCCACCCCCTTCCATGGGCAGGGACACCTTCCACTATCCCAGGTTGTTCCAATCTGGCCTGGAAATGGATCCAGTGCCAAATGTTTTCCTTGTGGCTGTGGATTTGTTGATTTGGGCTGTTTGATTTGGGAATTCCCAGCATTTTGTGTCCAGCCTGGCTGAGGACAGGAAGCAGGAATGTGCAGGGAATGCTGTCCTGGGGTGTCCTCCCGCTCCACCTGAGCACTGCCAAGCTCTGCTGGGATTGGGCTGGGAGCTCTGGGCTGGTTTCTCTGCTGGAAAAGCAAATTAAATCTCTTCTGTTGGATCATTCATTGGATCATTGGATCATTGGATCATTCTCAAAGTTTCTTTCCAACATGGCTTCCACAGACAAAGAACCAGAGCTTATTCCACCCATCCAACCTCCAGTTTGCCCAGGCTGGCTGAGAGTGGGAATTATCCTCCTGTGAAATGTTCCTGTGGGATTTTCCTGTGGGTTTCCAATGCTGCCCTTTTAAAATAAAAGCCGAGCATAGATTATAGCTCTTTCCCAGCTTTAATCCCTAAATATATTGGGAATTATTTTATTTTCCCAGAAATGCCATTTGCCTGGTGTGTAGATGACCCCGGGGAGCCCTTTTAGGAGTGTCCTTCACAAAGGGAATCCAGCTGGGTGTGAAATGAGCCCTTTTGTCCGTCAGAAATGCGGGATGGGGGTCGGGATCGATACATCCCTGCCTCTGGAACAGCCCGGCCTCAGACCTGGCAACAATGGGAAAAGTGGTTCAAAAGATTCCTGCTGGATGCAGCCAGTGGCAAATAATAATCACCATTTTAGCAGGAGATTAAATTGCTCGTGTTTTAGTGCTTCAGCTGCAGCCCTGAGCCGGGAATGGCGCCCTTGGATGTCATTCCTCTTATCCTAAAACCTCACAATAAAATCCCAGCCCCATGCAAATCCAGCCAGCCTTTGGAATCTTTGTGAGCAAGGCTCTTCCATGACTCCAAGTGGTGTTATCCATCCTGGGCAAAGCAGCTCCTCGTGGTTGGTGGCTGCTCACTGCCCTCAGATCTTTTTGTCATTTCAAATTAATTAATCCACATTTCTCCAACTCCTAATTCCTTGTTCTGGAGCTGTTGTTCGTTTTCCTGCAGCTTCTGCTGTTTGCCAGCGTTTATGGCCCAATGCAGGAAAGGCAAAGCTCTGTCTCCAGCAGGGAAAACACCCAGTGTTATTTGCATATATGCAAATCAAGTGACTTTGCAGAAATTTCAGGAATGGGAACGGCTTGTGGGGCTGGAAAATTCAGTGTCAGTGGGGAAAAAACAGGCTGGGATCTCCTTTGCTCCTCTCCATTTGGAAGCCAATCCATATAAAAGCTGCCATAACTATTTCCTCTTAAAAAAAAAAAAAAAATAGAAAGAGGTTGAATTGTGGTGTTCGTGCTGTTTGTTTTTCCCTGAATGTGGCATTTATTTTCCCATTTTATTGCCTTGCAGATGGAGAAAGTCTCTTTGCACAGAGCATTCACTTGGCTTTGAACCACAGCAGTCTTTGTGCCTTCCCAAGTGGAACTGCATGAAATTCCTTAATCAAATATTCCCAGAAAATGTAAAGCCAGTTCCATCACTGTTATTTCTCTACTTACACAAGTATTTTTTGGAGGCTGAAAAGCAGCCTGTAAAGTTCACTGCAGCATTACCAAATTCCATGATTCTGATCGTTGGATTGGATCCTGAAATGCCATCGAGGAGTTGTGCTGGAGCTGCTTCATTTTCACAGGAAAAAATTTCATTTATCAGTGAAAATGGAGGAGTGGATGAATTTGAAAGGGTTTTTCCCCTCCTGTTTTTTCAGACCAGCAGGAAGGTGAGAGCCCAGCCCTTCCCAGAGCTCCAGCCCTTCCCAGAACTCTATCCCAGCAGTGTCAGGGAACATAAATCCCACTCACAGCCTCATATGGATGTTGCCCCCTCCCTGCTTTATGGTGGATATAATTTAAACCTTCCCAGATGGAATATTTCCAATTAATTCTCATTCCTGCCTTCCTCTCTCATTCCTACTTGTTGGAAATGCATCCCTGCTCCTGGCAGGGATGACAGCTGTGCCATCCCTGTACCTTGGGCTATCTTAAAACCATGAAGGATTTCCCAATTGACTTTCGATTTGGAAGCTGCCAGCTGAGAGCTTTGCACTGAAGAACTCAGCTTTTGGGAAGAATTCCCACCAAAGTATCCCGAATTTCCTTGGCTTTGTTTCTCCCAGAGGCTCCCAGGCTTGTTTACTCAGATCCTTTTTGCTTTGGAGTCATGACCCTGCCCTTTCCTTCCTCCTTCCGCGCGCTCTGCTCGTCGTTAAATCTCCCGATTGTGACACAAAGTCATTTCTGCTCCGTGCCTTGTTCCCTCGGCTCCTCTCCTCAGGGATCCGGGATCTATCCAGGGACTGCACGTCTCTTAAATAACACTGAGGGTAATGCTTAAAGGGAGCCATAAATGGAATTGCAGCCTTTGGCTCCGGAATGTGCCGCGAGTTCCTGCTCCGACGGGGCGCTCACAGCCACAGCTTCCCAATATTCCACTCCTGGGTTGGTTTTCACATTTATCTCATGGAATTCCAGGGTTGGAATGGGTGTTCCCACTCCAATAGCGTGCTCACAGCCACAGCTTCCCAATATTCCACTCCTGGGTTGGTTTTCACATTTATTTCATGGAATTCCAGGGTTTAAAGGGGTTTTATAGCTTCCCAATATTCCTTTCCTGGATTGGTTTTTACATTTATTTCATGGAATTCCAGGGTTAGAATGGGTGTTCTCATCCTGATGGGGCGCTCACAGCCACAGCTTCCCAATATTCCTTTCCTGGATTGGTTTTCACATTTATTTCATGGAATTCCAGGGTTGCAATGGGTGTTCCCACTCCAATAGCGTGCTCACAGCCACAGCTTCCCAATATTTCACTCCTGGGTTGGTTTTCACATTTATTTCATGGAATTCCAGGGTTTAAAGGGGTGTTATAGTTTTCCAATATTCCTTTCCTGATTGGTTTTCACATTTATTTCATGGAATTCCAGAGTTGCAATGGGTGTTCCCACTCCAATGGGGTGCTCACAGCCACAGCTTCCCAATATTCCTTTCCTGGGTTGGTTTTCACATTTATTTCATGGAATTCAATGAAATATTGAAATACTGGAAAGGTTGGAAGAGACCTTAAGCTGATCTAATTCCAAGGGATTCCTTGGCAGGGACACCTTTCACTATCCCACTCCCCATCCAGCCTGGCCTTGGACAATTCCAGGGATGCAGATGGGATGTGCAAGGTGGATTTTTTCCCTCTGTAGGGTGGATTGGGCATGGAAAGAGGCAGCCTCTGAAAGATTAATGGAGCTATTGATCCCAGCAGTGCTGTAACAACTCAGCATTGCTCAGACATCTGAGGGCTGCCAGCATTCCCAGAGATAAAAGCTGGAGCAGGAATGTTCGTCTGTCTCCGTGACATCGTTCCTCATGCTTTTTTTTTTTTAATACCTTTTTATTTTCCCTCCTCTTCTGCCTATGTAAAATAAAGGAAGAGGAGAATAATGAGGGTCAGGTGGCAGGGTTGTTATTTAGGCTGAACCCCCTTGTAGGCTTCCAAATAATTTCCAGAGTTATTGGGTAATCAAAGGCAGGAGTAAAAATGGGAAGATCAAATAAATAACGTGGAGCTAATGAAGCTCCTTCCACGTGCCAGCAGATGTCAGGGAAAAAAGAGTTGGACATGCAAATTCCTCTTCATCCTGCTCCCCAGGGAAAAGTTCAGACAGACTGAAGGTCATCTTAGACATTGGGATTTAGGCATAAAGTGGTGCTGGAAGAAAGAATCCCAGTGGGAATCTTTCCCTTGTTTGTGGGATTTGTTCCCCAAGGAAGCCTCAAATCTGAAATAAGCCAGGACAGAAATGGGGCAGAAATTCCCAGTTCTGAGCTGGAAACTGGAGAGTGCCCACATCTACTGGGGGTGAACTGGTGGGACTGGCAGCACCCCAAATATATCAATAAAAATGACATTATATCCATAAATATGACATTAAATTAATAAATATGACATTATATCAATAAATGTGAGGGAAGGGAGATATCCTCCTTTTTTCTGGATATCCCAAACCAGGATCTGTAATAACCTCTCACACAGCCCAAATTAATTGTATTATTTAATGGGGCACTCTCAAAAATACAAGGAGCAATTCAGGCCTGACAGAGGGATGAATTAGATGACCTAATTCCCTAAAATATGAGGGTTTGGAATCCTGAATCACCTCCATGTCCTAAGGTAGGATTTTTCTACCTCACCCTATCATACTCTGAGTTTTTCTGAGGCCTGCTGTGGTCATTTTCCTGTCCAGTTTCCACCTGGAACTCTGAAATGCACCTGCATTCTTCTATTTTCAATTCCTCTTCTTCTTCTTCCTGGCATCATTATTATTATTATTATTATTATTATTATTATTATTATTATTATTATTATTATTACTATTATTACATCAAAACATCTTTGATGAGCACCTTGAGCAACAAATGTATAAAACTTTTAATCCCCTTGTTTATAAAAGCTTAAAACACTCAGAGAAACATTGATGGAATATGTGTAAGATGAGACTAAAACAAATGAATATCATACTTAATAAAGTGTCTGCACAAATAATCATAAATTTCTTGTTGGAAACACGTAAAATTCTGTGTATGAGAAGGAAATACGGATTGCAGAGGCATCAAAGTTTATTGAAAAAAAATATGTTGGTGACCATTATTTGAGTCTGAGGGATCTGATGAGATTTGTGAGGATCAGTTCTCCTCCCTCCAACTCATGCAAGAATCCTGGAAGGACTGGAAGGAATTCCCTCAGCTGGAACTGGGAGATGGGGGAAGCTCTTTTCTGTTTGTTCTACTTAAAAGCCACATTTTCCTTTCCTGAAGCAGCTCCAGTCTCTTCCTTATGGGAGAATCATCAAATCATGGAATCATCAAGGCTGGAAAAGCCCTCCAAGGTTGAGTCCAGCCATTCCCCATCACTGCCCCATGTCCCCAAGTGCCACAGCCACATTTTAAATTTGTTTTCAAATCCCTCAAAGGATGGGGATTCCACCCTGGGCCAGGGCTGGGCCACCCTTTCCGTGAAGGAATTTTCCTGATATCCATCCTGACCTCCCCTGGCACAGCTTGAGGCCATTTCCTCCCATCCTGTCCCTGTTCCCTGGGATCAGAGCCCAATCCCCACCCTCATTTTCCTGACCTGAAGGACTCTGTTCATGGTTGGACTCAATGATTTTAGGAGGCCTTTTCTAACCTTAATGATTCCACAATCCTGTGCTTTATCACTTCCCTGTGCTTCCCATCCTTCCAACACCATTCCTGCTGCCAGGGATGGCTCTCATGGATTTAGCTCCACTGGGGATGGACAACTGGACAGGTCTGGGGGTTGGAAAAGCCAAACCAGTCCCCTTTGGCTCATGGAGAAGGGCTGGAGCTCCACAGATTTCCCAGGAAGGAATTGTGTCCCCTTCAGCTCATGGAAAAGGAATGGAGCTCCATGGATTTCCAGGAAGAAATTGTGTCCCTTTCGGCTCATGGAAAAGGGCTGGAGCTCCACAGATTTCCCAGGAAGGAATTGTGTCCCCTTCAGCTCATGGAGAAGGGCTGGAGCTCCATGGATTTCCCAGGAAGGAATTGTGTCCCCTTTAGATCATGGAGAAGGGATGGAGCCCCAGGGCTTTCCCAGGAAGGAATTGTGTCCCCTTTAGCTCATGGAGAGGGGCTGGAGCCCTAGAACTTTCCCAGGAAGGAATTGTGTCCCCTTCAGCTCATGGAGAAGGGCTGGAGCTCCATGGATTTCCCAGGAAGGAATTGTGTCCCCTTTAGCTCATGGAGCCCCAGGGATACCCCGGGAAGAAATCCTACTTCAACACGGATTCCTTACCCACTTAAGCCACCTCTTGGCTGCTCTCCAAAACGTAAACAGACTTCAGGGCTGGGACTCAGGGAGTCATTTCATATGTGTTAGCTTGGATGTTGGGAATTTGGGACTCCTGAAGCCCCTGGCCTAAAAGGAACATTGTTTTCCCTCTCATTAGTCCTTTTGCTGAACTCCAGCCACAGCCTCCCTGGATTTTCCCACCAGTATCCCTTTATCTGATGGGGCTGAGAAGGAAAACCTGTTGCAAGCATTAAATATTTTCTGATGGTTCATCTGCTTAATTGTGGCTCTGTAGGATCAGATTCCTGGGATACAGAGCAATTCCAAGTGTTTCTAATATTACAGCTCGGACTCTGAGGACACTGCCAGCTGTGGAGGTGACTGCCTGGGGACAGGCCAGGGGAATTTTCCAGGGAAAAGCTTTCCTTCCCATGCTGCCAGCAGATGATTTCTCCTGGTGGAGGAATATTTATGGAACGGGGATTGTGAGCTGCACTTTGGGAAAAAAAGCAGCACTGAGGTCTCTGCAGGAGGGGCTGGGGAGGAGTTTGGTGTCCCTGCCTTGATGTGGCCACGTGCTTTTCCTGCCAAATTTTGGATTTTAACACCAATATTTCTGAGGCTGAGTGCTCAGGGTGGGATCCCTCTGGGATCTTTGGCCATTCCCACTGAGCTTGGAGCAAGGACCTTGCTGTCCACGAGGAGCTCTGGGCCTTGGAGAAACCCTTCAAACATGGCTGGGAGTCGATAAAACCTCCTCCAACATGGAGCCAAATTCCCATTTTGGATCTTTTGGAAGAATCTGCCTCCAGCAGTGGAAATCCAGGTGTAACAACCCCATGGCAGGATCTGCAGCAGGGAACAGGACAGGGATGTGCAGCACCACAGGTGTGAAGAAAATGTTCTCCAAGTGTGGATTGTCCTCCTGCTCCATGTTTTGGGAATTCTGTGAGGATAGAGGGTGAAAGATAGAGGATGAAGGGTGGAGGATGGAAGATGAAGGGTGGAGGATGAAGAACGAAGGTTGGAGAATGAAGGGTGAAGAGTGGAGGATGGAGATGGAAGATGATGATGATGGAGGATGAAGAATGGGAGGTGGAGGATGGAAGATGAAGGGTGGAGGATGAAGAACGAAGGTTGGAGAATGAAGGGTGAAGAGTGGAGGACGGAGATGGAAGATGATGATGGAGGATGAAGGGTGGAAGGCAAAGGATGGAGGCTGGAGGATTGAGGGCTGGATGATTGAGGATGAAGGATGGAGGATGGAGACTGGGAGATGGAGGATGGAAGATGGAAGATGGAAGATGGAAGATGAAGGATCAAGGATGGAGAGTGGAGGAGGGAGGTTGAACGATGGACGATGGAAGATAAAGGATTGGAGGGTGGAGGATGCAGGATTGAGGACAGAGGGTGGAGAGTGGAAAATGGAGGATGAAGGATGGGAAGTGGAAGGTGGAAAATGGAGAGTGGAGGATGAAGGATGGGAAGTGGAAGGTGGGAAATGGGGAGTGGAGGATGAAGGATGGGAAGTGGAAGGTGGAAAATGGAGAGTGGAGGATGAAGGATGGGAAGTGGAAGGTGGAAAATGGAGAGTGGAGGATGAAGGATGGGAAGTGGAAGGTGGAAAATGTGGGATTGAGGATGTAGGGTGAAGGATGGAGGATGGAAAACAAAGGATCGGGGTTGGAGACCGGAGCGTTGAGGACGAAGGGTGGAGAGGGAAGGATGGAGGGAGGAGGATGGAAGCTGGAGAAGTGCCCGCTGGGATTTCGGGCTGGATTTTTCCTGCAGTTTTCCAGAGCCATCCTAAGGTGGCGGAGTTGCCGTCTGCGGCGGGGGGCGTTTCGGTGCGCGGGGGGGGGAGGGGTTGCACG
>VZRH01007330.1:103556-116725 GCA_013397555.1 Urocynchramus pylzowi | reverse complement strand
CGATCCGAGGGGAGGAAAGGTATTCCAGGGAAACGATGATTTGTCTTGCAAAGCAGCCTGAGCTGTACAGGAGAGAGGAAGATCTGAGAGCAAATTAGCGAGTACTAATTACAAATGTGCCAGCGCTGGAATATTCAGGTCATTACAAATTTGTAACTCCCTTTGAATCGCTCTGCGGCAGCGGATGAGCAGATGGCGAGAGATGCTGGCAGCCGGTGTCCCACCCTGCCGGGGAAAACGGGGGCTGGAATTGTGCCCTGCCCTGGGCCAGGTGCCACAGCGGCCCCGGTGCCACCCCAGGGCATTCCCAGCTCCTGTGGGAATGATGTGCCACCTCCTCCTTGGCCCGAGCAATCCCGGCCAAACGCGCTGCAAAATCCATGGCATGAAAGGCTGGAGGGGAGGATTTGATTCCCCACAGCATCCGTGTGATCCGGGGCTGGAAGTGGAGTCAGAAGGGATGGAAATGGCAGCTGAGCTGTGGGGGGGTCACCGGTGCCTGTCAGGGCACTTCTGATCCCTCCCCAACCTTCCCGGTGTCGCCAGAGCATGAGGGATGCCTGAATCTGGGAACATTTTGTGTCCTCGAGGGAAAATCAGGTGGAATCGCTTTAGTTGTGCTGTTGTTATCACTGGAATTTTAATTTCAAATAGTTGTAAATTCTATCCAATGTAGCTGGAGCCATTTCCATTAATTTTCTGCATTTCTGAGCTTGTAACATTTAGGATAAAAATTAATCCAGCGGGAGATTATCCTTGGCACTTCCGTGGAGCTTTTGATGGAAAGACATGGGAGGTGACCTGGTTTTGGAGGAGGGCAGAGTCACACCAGGACATGGAGAAGATCTTCAGCTGCTCCTCTTGGTTTATGCAGCCCATGAAAGGGAACATTGTCTGGACATGCCTGGCTCACCCTTTGGAGTGGGAAGTTAAGCAGGACCAAAGCTGCTCCTAAGGAAAATTTTACCCCATAAGGAGCAAAAATGAGGAATAACTCTGTTTGAGTAATGATTCCTCCTCTCCACTCTCTGGGAAGCAACATGAATGTGTCCATTGCTGCTGCAGCAACTCCAATTTCCCCCTTCTGGAAAACTTGGTCCTAATCCTTGAATCCCACCTGGAGAATTCCCAAGGAGGCAGACACAGATTTCCAAATGAAATGCTAGATGGGAAGTTCCTCTGGAAGCTGTGCTCCTTGGAAGATGCCACCAACTGCTCCCGGGGCTGTGGAAATGCTGCCAGGACAAAGAGTCCCTGGATTTTAGGAAGTGGGGAGAGCTCCAGGAGGCAAAGGGCAGGGATTCCATCCTCTCCGTGGGTGAATCCAACTCAGCTCCCAGCACTGGGAGGAGGAAAGCCAGCGTGGCTTTGTAGGCTGCGGCACAACGGGAATTTCTCGATGTGCAACAACTGCAAGACAAAATGAATTAAATAATTTGGGGCCCTGTCTTATCTGCTGTGACGATTTGCTGTGCTCAATTAGCCGTGAAATTCCTCATTTCTCAGCAGGGATGCAGTGGGAGACTGAGCTGCCTGAAAAACACCCATGGCTCCTGCTCTGAGCACGGAGAAACCCGGGAGAGACCAGCCTGGATTCGCAGGATGGAGAGGAAAACTTGGATTTGGTCCTCAGGTGGTGACTGGCTGCTCCAGGGCCTTCCTGAATCACAAATATCTGGTCCCATGTGTAGGAGGGAAAGGTGGGCAGTGATCCCTGTCCTGCTCCCACTGAGGGTACAAATTCCCTGGAAAAAGGGCACTGGAAAATTGTTTATGGATTTAATCTTGGTTACTTGCCCATGGTGGGTGCTGCTGCAGCAGCACTGGGAGCTCAGCTTAATCTGTGGGATATCCACATCTCCAGGGTCTTTAGGTCCAGCTCTGCTCATGCAGAGAGCCAGAACCACCCAAATATCTTAAATTCCAGCTTTGTGCTGTGCCTGATCTTCCATGGACCTTGGCTGCTCCAGGGCCTTCCTGCATCGCAAATATCTGGTCCCACGTGTATGAGGGAAGGGTGGGCAGTGCTCCCTGTCCTGCTCCCACTGAGGGTACAAATTCCCTGGAAAAAGGGCACTGGACAATTGTTTATGGATTTAGTTGTGGTTACTTTGCCCTTGGCAGGTGCCTGCTGCAGCAGCACTGGGAGCTCAGCTTAATCTGTGGCATATCCACATCTCCAGGGTCGTCAGGTCCAGCTCTGCTCATGCAGAGAGCCAGAACCACCCAAATATCCTAAATTCCAGCTTTGTGCTGTGCCTGATCTCCCTTGCCCTGGGATAACCTCTCCTACTCCTCGTTTCATTAGCTGTGCCCTCTGGAGAATGCATCCAAATCCTTCCCATGGAGGCAGCTGAGGAGCAAACACCCAAAAAAACTGGAGCAGGAGGGACGGGGCATCCCGGTCCTGATCCCTCCTCATTATGCACTTCCAGTGGCTTTGCAGCAATCAGGCGTCCCATTCTCAAGGACATTGAGGGATTAGCCTCATCAGTCCCCTGCTGGGGCCGCCAACTTTGCCCATATTAATCAGAAAAAACAGCTCCCTGATTGCCATTTAAATCGCACAAAAGATATATTTGTCTTGGGGAGGTCCGTGACATTTCAGCGTGCCTTGAAGGCAGCGCTTCCCAAGGGGCTGGAAAAGCTGGAAGGAAATGTTTTGCTCCATCCTGATGGTCTCCTGCCGGAGTTTGAAAATGCAGCAGCTCCTTGAGGTTGTCCTGGGGAGATTTTGCTGGGTGATATCAAACATAAACACTCGTTGCTGTAATTTGGGTCTGATTCAGGCTCTCCACGGCCTCCTGCTTCAGCCGTGGGTGCTGTGCCTCGTTTTTCCCTCTGAGGAGGTGAGGAAAGCAGCTTTACCCTGTGACTGGTTGGGGTGTGAGGTTTGGGTTCCTCCCTCTGCCCTCCAGGGAGGCACTGACCTTGCAGCCTCCCATCCTTCCCAGGAGATTACAACCTGATTTCTTCCAAAGATCTCCCTCAGAATGTTCAAATCATACATTAGACACAGAGAGAACATGAGAACATTTATTTTCAGAGAGAAAATAAAGCCCTCAGCAGTGGTGACAGTGGTCACAGAATATTCATCTCCTGGTGAGTCCATGGTCCCTCCTGCTGCTGCTGGACATCAGAGAGTGACAACGAGACACTGACCCAAATCTGGGGGTGACATTTGACAACTGAGGGTCACATGCCAGGAATTCAGGGTTTTTGAACAACCAGAAGAGTGACTCGAAGGAGAGGCAACAAATATGGAATTAAACGTGGAGAGTGGAATCATGGCATGGTTTGGGTTGGAAGGGACCTTAAAGCTCATCCCATTCCACCCCTGCCATGCCCAGGGACACCTTCCATACCCCCAGGCTGCCCCAACCTGGCCTTGGACACTTCCAGGGATCCAGGGGCAGCCACAGCTTCTCTGGGAATTCCAGCCCAGCCAGGAATTCCCCATTCCCAATCTCCCCCCCATCCCTGCCCTCTGGCAGTGGGAGCCATTCCCTGTGTCCTGTCCCTCCATGCCTCTACCCAGTCCCTCTCCAGCTCTCCTGGACCCCCTTCAGGCCCTGCCAGGGCTCTGAGCCTAATGTGAGAGATCCAGGATTATTCCTGGAGCATCCCTTGAGGAAAGGCTGCACAGAGGAAGAGAAGACTTCCACAGAGTCCCAGGGTGAACCCATCCCAAAATACCTGTGAGGTTTTACAAACCCCCCTTAGGGCTGCCAAACATCTCCCAGCAGGATTCCTGTGTCCCCACGCACCCTGAGGATGCCAGGCAGGGAGGATTTTGCTTTTCCAGGGTGTTTTCACCGCCTTCCAGCCTATTTAAAGCCTGCAAAGCTAAAAAAAGCCCTGTTACTCCCCAGCACATGGTGTGTGTGCATCACCTCCTGCCAAGCAGGGCCCTGTGCTCCCCTCAGGCGAGGCTGGGAGAGGAATTCCAGCCCAGATCCAGGGATGTGTCCTTAGAAAGGCCTCATTTAGGGAATTGATGCCTTGAGAAGGCTGCCCTAGAGCAGAGCTGGGCAGAGCTCCAGAATAAAGCAGGGATTTATGGAAAGGATCTCCTCCATGGATCCACCTTGGGCAGCACCAGAGCCCAGCCAGGCCTGCACCCAAGATGACCCAAAATGGCCCCAAAATGCACGGCCGCTCCCGGGGGCTCTCACTTTGACAAGTTCTGCTCCATTTGCACCTTGGAGTTCATTGTCCCGTTCCAGCTTTAGCCCAGGCAGCCCCACCCTGCTTGTTTTTCTCTCTCCAGCCCACCTTGGTTGTGCTCTTGGGCCTGAGCTTTGGATCATTTGTCCTTGGTGCCCAGCTGGAGCAGGAATTGTTTTGTCTCCCTGCTCTGTGCAGAGAGCTCACCAACCCTTAGTGTGAAGCTCAGAGCTGCACACTAAAGCAGCACAGAGCCTGAAAAATAGAAAAGCTGAACCTGAGGCATCAGAACGCACCTCCAGGAGCACAGCGTTAATTACTGGGCCAGGTAAGAGCTGCTCGGGTAATGGCTCTGCCAGCACAGCCTTTCCCAGCTCTTTTCCCGGGTATTTATTCCAGCTATTTGTCCTGCCCTGGGGCAGCTTTGCGCCTGCCAAGGAGCTGCCCCGTGCCGATTTTCTCGTGTGTAAATGGGAATAATTTTGGAGGTGTCTGTAAGATGCTGATGGGGTTTTCCAAGCTCCTGTGATCCCCCTCATTCCTGCTTCTCTCCCTGCTTCTTCCACAAGGCTGGGAATCCTTCTGGTTTCAGTCCTTCAGAAATTTGTTTTCCCTCCTTTCTCACTGATATTTGCTTTCTTTATTAGGTGCTGATCTGCTCTCATCTGGTTCAGGCACTGACCTTGCAGCCTCCCATCCTTCCCAGGAGATTACAACCTGATTTCTTCCAAAGATCTCCCTCAGAATGTTCAAATCATACATTAGACACAGAGAGAACATGAGAACATTTATTTTCAGAGAGAAAATAAAGCCCTCAGCAGACCGTGGATGATGTGAGAGGAGAGGAAAGAGCTGTTTCCATGGAATTTTCTTTCTTTTGCATAAAATTTGACAGGAAGCTGCAATTGATTTTCATTTTCTTGGACAAATAATCATAAATCATAAAACGGTTTGGGTTGAAAGGGACCTTTAAATGCCAACTAATTCCAATCCCTGCACGGGCAGGGACACCTGCCACTATCCCAGGTTGTTCCAAATTCTGTCCTTGGACATTTCCAGGGATGGCACAGCCACAGTTTCTCTGGGAATTCCATTCCAGGGCCTCCCCATCCTCACTGCAAAATCTCCTTCCTTAAATCCAATCCAAATCCAGCAAAATCTTTCCTTTTAACAACATTTCCCTTGTCCTGCCACAGCAGCCCTGACACAAAGTTTGTCCCCATTTTTCTCATAGCTCCCCTTCCAGGATTGTTTCCTTTTTCCTCTGGGAATTTTTTTTTTTTTTCCTGTGGTGATTTAGGGAATTCTGTGACGATTTAAGGGATTTTCCACTTTTGTGCAGAAAGATGTAAAGATATGTCAAGGATTGGGATGCCCACCTTCTCCAGTGTGGGATTTCTGCACGTTTGGCTCTGGCCAAGAATTCCCAGCTTTAGATTCTGTCCTCTTTATCCCAAATTTCTCCTGCTGGAAACAACCTGTGACAACCCCTCTGCTTTCCCCAGAAACTCTGTTTAAAACTTCTCTGTGGGCCCTGCTTGCTTTAGGAAATGCTCTCCCCGTGGCTGCCAGACAAAAAGCAGAGATAGGAAATGAATTGAGCCCAGCAGAAAGTTAAAATTAGTTAAAATTTTCGTGCAGAAAATTCAAGTATTATGGATTTTCCCCCTGTTTTCTGGGCAAGAGGCAGGGATGCAAAGCCTGCTGTGTTACCTGGTGCCTCCAGGGTGATGGATGTGCTCCAGGAGGGGATGGTGGAGCTCCCAGGGCAGCTGGAATTGCTGTGGGATGGCAGAGGGAATCCAGGGAATGCGTGAAGCTATGTTAAGTGGAGAGGCTGCGATCCCAGCACGTTGGGAATTCCTGGAGCTGCAGATCCCCCAGCAGCAAACCCCGCAGTGGGTAAGTGAAAGGAACCACAGAGAACCCTGAAAAGTGGCATCCCAAAAGATTGAGGGGCTCAAGAAGAAAATTCCTGGGGAAATTTCCTCAGGCATGACCTCCAGCATGGATTTAGAAGCGTGGAATATTTTGGGTTGGAAGGGACCATAAAAAGTCACCTCACCCCCTGTCACCTGGGGGACACATCCCACCAATCCCAATTTTCAATATAATTTTATATTTGCTGCAGATGATTTCAAGGACCCTGAATAAATGGGGCTGTTTGCATCTTTGTTTTTATTTTGGGGGGGGATTAAATATTCCCCAGTGCCCACACCTTTTAGTAACCTGACTGAAATTAAAACAGGGATTCTGAAAATGTTGGAATTGAGTGCTTAATGGGTTTGTATGAACACAGTTATTATTGTCCTTGGAAAATAACACTGAGGATGTGAAAAGCTTGGGATCATCACAGAGCATCACCCTGCCCACGCTTCTTCAAATCTCATTTTGTTTTACCAGGAAAACGTTCTGCCTTCTATTGACTGGATTTTTTCCCAAGCTGGAGAATTGACCATTGGATTTTAAAGGAGAAAATGGGCTGGAAAATAGTGTCAGAGCTGTTGGGGTGTGTGTGTGCATCCTGAGAGGAATTCAGGAACTTCAGCTTTGTGGGAAGTTATTTTGGTGCCTATTCTGTCATATTTATATTATATATAAAAATACATATATTTATATATTTATATTTGTGTTTATATATTGATGTTTACATTTCTGCACAGAGAATCTGTGGCTGCCCCATCCCTGGAAGTATCCAAGGCCAGGCTGGATGGGGTTTGGAGCAACCTGGGCTAGTGGGAAGTGCCCCCATGGCAGGGATTGGAATTAAATGGGTTTTAAGACCCTTTCCAACCCAAACCATTCCATGATTCTGTGACTCCATGACTACTCCATCCAGGCACGTTGGAATTAGTCACAAACACAGCTCCAAAACAATGAAATCCAAGGTCAAGACTACATTGGAAGACACCAGAAAGGCAAGGAAATGTTTTAAGGAGCTATAAAAAACCGAAATCAGATAAAAATCGCTTGCTGCCGATCGCTGCTCCATTTGCTCCTGAGCCACTCACTGCTCTAATTTAATTAGAGCTTTTAACAACAACACAAAACTAAGGATGATTTTCCAAGAGCTATTTTGGCTTGCTGGGTACCATTTCCAGCTGTTTATTTTTCCCTGGAGATGCTCTGAAGAGGAATTCACCTCTCTGGATAAACGAGGGAAGAACCAGGTCTCCATCAGCAATGCCGTGCTAGAAAGTCATTCCCATTCCTCACCTGGAATTTGGGGTTGGTTGTTTTTTTTTTTTTTGGACACACAACTCTGCAGGATCCCCTGTGATGCTCCTGGTGCTGCCGGGACTTAGATAAAACAATTTTTCCAGCAGCAGCTCCTCATTAGGAACCCGGAGCAGCTCCAGCATCTCCCCTGCCCTTGCAAACTGTTATGCAAATAACTCTTGCTGACAGCACAAATCCATTCATTTGGGTGTCGCACTAATTGATTTTCGCTCATTAGGAGTGCTTTCGCCCTAATTTGATAAGGAAGTGTGAAACTCTTTCTCCCGGCAGCAGGTTTGGTATTTGTGGAGGTATTCAGGAGGTGTTAATTAGCCCCGGTTCTCCTGTCACGTTGATGGTTTGGGGAGCAGTCCCGGCGCCTGTTGCTCGTCGGGCTCCGGCTAATTAAGTTAATTACGTGGCATGTGGCACAAAGGGATGTGTGGTACAGGCAGCAGCGTGGCTGCTGTCCCTGTTTGAGGTGGATTTGGGAAGCTGGAAGCACAAAATTTGGTGGGGTCCATCCCTGAGCGCCCTTGGAGCGAGGTCGCCTTCCTTCAAGTGTCCCACTGGAACCTCCCTTCCCTGAAACTCATCCAACATTCCATTCCTCAGGTTAAAGAGAGACTTTCTTCTATATTTATTCCCCCTGTATTTGTCTCCTGGATCAGAAGCAGCAGAGTGGCTTCTGTCCCTGTTTGAGGTGGGTTTGGGAAGCTGGAAGCATCAAAATTTGGTGGGATCCATCCCTGAATGCCCTTGGAGCGAGGTCGCCTTCCTTCAAGTGTCCCACTGGAACCTCCCTTCCCTTAAACTCATCCAACATTTGATTCCTCAGGTTAAGGAGAGATTTTCCTCTATATTTATTCCCCCTGTATTTGTCTCCTGGATCAGAAGCAGCAGAGTGGCTTCTGTCCCTGTTTGAGGTGGGTTTGGGAAGCTGGAAGTTGTTGGGATCCATCCCTGAGCGCCCTCGGAGCGAGGTCTCCTTCCTTCAAGTGTCCCCCTGGAATCTCCTTTCCCTGGAACTCGTCCAACACTCCATTCCTCAGGTTAAGGAGAGACTTTCCTCTATATTTATTTCCCATTATTTTGGTGTTGAGGGTCCAAAATCCTGGGAAAAACAGGATTGGATTTGATGGATCCATTGTTTGCACCCACAGAACAACCCCTGTGCTTTGGGAAACCAAGAGATGTCCCAAAATCCTTTTTTTTTGTCACTGGAATGGCAAAACAGCTGCTCCTTGTCTCCAGGGTGGGTTGTCCCAAGTGTTCCTAAGGATTTTCTGGATCCAGAGCTGTGTGGAGGCTGGAATGTCTGTTTTACTGTAAATCTGGATGTTTCAAAAGCTGTTTTTATTGCACTTGAACTCGAGCCAAATATTTTCAGCCTGACACAAGCAACGACACTTTTTAAAACAAGAGTTTCAAAAGCATTGTTTTCCTTCTAAAAGAAAGAGCTTCACAAAAAATATTATTTATTTTATTTTATTTTTTATCCTTAGCAAATGTCATGGACATGGTTTTTTAATTTTTTTTTTTTTTAATGGGAAAACTATTACCACATGTGAGGGAAAAAAATGGAAGAATTAAAAATTTGGCATCATTTGGGCATTTGTGGCAGAGTTTTTTTCAATATAAACCATGGGAAAAAAAGCCATGGATATGATTTGGTGGCACTTGGATGGTGCAGGAAGACACACAGGGACATCTTGGGCTCTTGTGAATCCAAATGAATTCTAATTTTCAAGGAATGACCCTAAAAAATTCTTGCTGTGGCTGAGAACAAAGATTGCTCCCAGATGGAGGCAGGAGCAGTGGTGGGACATGGACTAATCAAGGGAAAATAATGGGAAAAAAAATGCAAAATCTCCATGAAGCTGAGGAAAAGTTGATTGAGCCTTTGGCCAGACATCAGGCTGAGGACAAAACACAGATTTTTTTATGCCATATCCTTTTAAAACCCTAAATTTCTCCTCTAGATATTCCCTATATCCTTTTGTTCCTTTGTCAGCTGTTTTTTTGGTTTTTTGGGGTTTTTTTTAATTCTGATGAACTTTGTATTTAGGTACAAAAAAAAATATTGAGGATCCATCCTTCCTGGCAAAATCCTCGTCCCAGCCTCTGGAGTGATCCATGCTGGGCCATAAATCCCCGTTGCAGCCTGATGTTGGAGCTAACCAGGTGTGACAGCTCCTGCAGCTCAGGACCTCAGGCTTCCCTCTGAAATCCTTTATTTGGGATTTTTTCCTCCAAGCAGTTTTTGTTCCAGGCGGTTTGAAGGGTCTGAAGGCACGGATGGGTCGAGATTCTGATCTCAGGAGGGTCTGGATTGAGTTTTTACTTTTGATCACTCACAGGTGAGGGCTCTGACTCATGAAAAACCCAAATTTCATTGATTGCGTGCCAGGAGGCTGAGTCAGGTGTGGGTTATGGCCTTGCGTGGTGTGAGGGGATGGAATTGTCATGGAATCGTCATGGAATCGTCATGGAATCGTCATGGAGTCATCATGGAGTCGTCATGGAATCGTCATGAAATCATCATGGACTTATCATGGAATCATCATGGAATCATCATGGAATCATCATGGAATCATCATGGAGTCATCATGGACTTATCATGGAATCATCATGGAATCCTCATGGAATTGTCATAGAATTGTCATGAAATCGTCATGGAATCATCATGGATTGTCATGGAATCATCATGGAATCATCATTGAGTTGTCATGGAGTCATCATAGAATTGTCATGAAATTGTCATGGAATCATCATGGAGTCATCATGGAATCATCATGGAGCTGTCATGGAGTCATCATGGAATCATCATGGAGTCATCATGGAATCATCATGGAATCCTCATGGAATCATCATGGAGCTGTTATGGAATCCTCATGGAATCGTCATGGAGTCATCATGGAATCGTCATGGAATCAGGGAATGGTTTGGGTGGAAGGGACATGAACGATCACTCAGCTCATGGGCAGGGACACCTCCACCACCCAGGGTGCTCCAAGGATCCCTGTCCCTGTCCAGCCTGGCCTTGGACACTTCCAGGGATCCAGGGGCAGCCACAGCTTCTCTGGAAAAGCTGAGCTTTGCTTTGTCTGGGGCTCAGCCTCGATTTTCCAGCTTAAAAATCTGTTTTCCCTGACCCATCGATGATAACAAATATTCCACACCAGCAGCAGCTCCTTCAGTCCTGTTTTTTACCAGACTCCAAAAAAACAGGAGGTTTTTAATCAAATTTCCTGTAAATGACCTCATTTTATCTGAAATTATTTGAACAAATCGTGAATCTGTTTGGGTTTGAAGAGATATTTAAAGGTCCACACACCCCCTGCCATGGTGGGAGCACCTTCCCCTCTCCCAGGCTGCTCCAAGCCCCATCCAACCTTACCATGAATATTTGCACATCCAGGGATCCAAATCCATTTTAAAACTTCATTTTAAACCCAGATTTAATAAAATCTCCATCTTCAGCAAGAGCACACGGAGCAGGAGGAGCCTCCCCAGAACACAACCCTGCAGCCTCACCAACTCTGACTCATCCCTGCTGCAAAACAACCACAAAGGGATAAATTCAGGTTTTTTTTGGTTTTGGTTTTTGGTTTGGTTGGTTTTTTTGTTTTGTTTTGGTTTTTTTTTTTTTTGTGTGTGTGTTTTTTTTTGTTGTTGTTTGTTTGTTTTTTGGTTTTTTTGGGTTTTTTTGGGGGTTTTTTTGTGTGTTGTAAAGCACTGAAGCACAGTTTAAAATCTTTGTCAGTCAATATTTTGGGAAGTCTTTTCCAAGAGTGTGAGCAGAACCCAGGACATGGCTCAGAACCCAAGTGTTGCTTTCAGGGTTGAATTTTTCTTCCAGTTGCTGTGGCTGTGAGAGGAGAGTTTGGCACTGGAAACCTCCTCCACATTTTTGGGGAAAATCCACCCTTTTGGTGTTTAACCTCCTGGTCATGGCAGGGATGATCCAAGGCAAAGTTGCCTGCTCTGAGCTCACCCAAAAAATGAGAATAATCCCTTAACAAGGGCAAAGCCTTCACTAGAGAGAGAGAATTGTAAATTTATCGTCCCTCCATGGAGCGAAATTCCTGAATATATTGGGGTTTTCTCTAACTGAGAGCTTAAACCCCATCTTTTTTCCAGACTGGATATTCTTCCTATTTCTGCAGCACTGATCCAAAGGCTTGGAAAGCCCCCAGCCATCCCTGCCCCACCTTCCCCTCGGAATATTTCTTCCAGAAAATATTCCATCAACATATTGATCTTAAATCTTATTACGAGGTGCAGCAGGTCTCAGAAATTAATTTTCACCTTCCCCTTGCTTGATTTTTTTTTTTAATTCCTTTTTCTGCATCAGATTAAATCTAAAAATAAACCCTGTGTAAATACCTCCCTGTATCCACATATGTTTTTCTGTGTTTGAACTGAAACAAAGTGAAAGCCCAAGTTAAATGTGGTTCCCAAGATAATTCCATCTGGGACAAGAGGCTGCTGGTGCCTTTTCCCCTGAAGGTGGATTTAGCTGCTGTGAGGGTGAAATCCTCTTTTCTCCACAGCCTGAGGAGAGGTTGCACTGGTGGAATTTGGAGCACAGAGCTCTGCTCCAGGGAGGAGATGCCCTAAATCCCAGAGAATTCAGTCCTGTGACACAAATACACCTCCCCAAAAAGCCTCCTCGCAGGGCTCAAGAAATTCATTTAATCTCAACTTTTCAGGGTGTGAGCACAGAGCAGATGGAACAGATTTGCCCTGGTTTTGTGGCTGATGCCAAAGGTGATAAAAATTCACTCTCTGCTCTGCCATCAGAGAGCCCTGACCGAGGGCAAGAGGCTCCAGTGGTTCCAGGGACAGGCTGGAATGGGAATGATGCTGGTAATGAGGGATGTACCACGGGTAAATTCTGCTCCTTTCCCTTTGGAATGCAGATGGGAAGAGCCAAGGCTGAGCCTCCCATTGCCTGAATTTCCTGCAGACATCAACACCTCTTGAACAACTCGGGATGGGATCCTCTCCTCGCCCAGGGCTGGGATCCTCCCTCTTTTTTTTTTTTTTTTTTTTTATTTGCTATCTTAAAATTTTATTTCTTCGTGTTTTTAACGACTTCCTTCATCAGAACTCAGGTATCTGTTTAGCCCCTTCCTAAGCACTTTACTCCAGTGGCTTTTCCAGCTAAAAATCCCACTGACCTGAGCTTGATGGCATTAAATTTGGACAGGATGATTCCCTGGATCCCATCTCATCCTGCTGCACCCCTGAATCCTCCGAGTCAGGAAGAACAACCCTCATCCACAGCCACAGTCACCAACCCATCAAATTGTCCCCATGGAATGGAGAACCTCTTTTTAGGTCTTGTTTCAGCTGAGATGTCACTTCCTAAAGTTTAGATATTAGGAAAAAAAATTTCATGGAAAGGGTTGTCCAGTGGGCAAGTCCCCATTCCTGGAGGAATTCAAAATCCATGTGGATGTGGCACTTGGGGACTTGGTTGGAGTCAATTATTTGGAGTTTTTTTCCAACTTTATTGGTTCNGTTCCCAGTGAAGATGCAGGGAAGAAGGACAAATTTTCCTGGATTGATGGGAAATGTGCTGTTTGGTGCTTTAGAAAGATTCATCCTTTTGGGTGGAACAGCCCTAAAACCTTCCAGCCTGTGAGGTGTTCCCTTAAACCTGCTGTGCCCTCAAGGACATCGGGAATTCACGGCCATCAGGAATTGTACATCACTAATTTGGTGACATGAATCTTGGGAAATGGGCATCTCATTCCACAGCCAAAAAAAAAAAA
>VZRH01007330.1:80267-96875 GCA_013397555.1 Urocynchramus pylzowi | reverse complement strand
GGGAAGGGGGGAAATGCTCCGACGTTTCCCTTGGCAAACCAACGGCGCTGGAATACCGAGGGCAACGTTTGGGGACAACAGAAGTCAGCCAACACAATGCTCTGGTTTCCAGGGAAACCCAACCTTGGCCTTTGGTCCCATATTTCAGCGGGTTTCATTATCCTCCCTGGATTTAGGATAATGAATTGGCTGTTGATGGATGCTGCTGCCTCGGAGCCACCCTCCCTCGCCGAGGTTTCCGCTCTTTCCCAGTCCAGGCAGGATTTTGGGATCACTGGAGGAGGACTGGGAGCACCAAAGGCAGGGGTGTCCCTTTGGAGGGGTTTCTTCTCCACCCAGATTGTGGAATTTTTGGGGGGCCTGCAAGAATCAGTTGAGTTTTTTATGTTGTTCTCTGCATAAATAAGACAGGCTGGAGGGCTGGGGATGTTCCCCTGGAGAAGGGAAGGCTCCAGGGAGAGCTCAGAGCCCCTTCCAGGACCTAAAGGGGCTCCAGGAGAGCTGGAGAGGGACTGGGGACAAGGGATGGAGTGAGAGAACAAGGGGGAATGGCTTCAAACTGGGAGAGAGGAGATTTAGATGGGATATTGGGAAGGAATTCCTGGCTGTGGGGGCTGTGGATGGACAAAGGACCCCAGGAGAGGATGGAAACACATTCCCCTCCCCAAAATCCCTGTCTGCTTCTCCCTGGCCTCAAAAAGGCCACTCATCCTTTACATCTTGGCCACCTCCTCTGCTCTTTCCCTTGCCTTCTTTCCAAACTCCCTCAGGCAGTTTTTTCCCTGAGTCACTTGGCAGCGTGGGCCAAGCTTTGACAAGTGACTCATCACTTGGAGTGCTGAGGCCATGAAATGTTATTTCAGAAATTAAACACCCGACACGTTCGGAAAACAAATCCCTTTAAGGTGTCTCCCAAAGTGGCTCCTAAAAGGAAAATGTTTGCAATTAAGTCACTTCCCAAAAATGTCACCTTCTGTGCTGAGTGGCTGAACTTCTTTCATCTTCCCTTTGTAAATATTGGTGGTGGGTTTGGGCAACTGGAGAAAAATTCACCGTTTCACCTCATAAATGAGCTGACAATGGAACAATTTGCTGGAATATTGGTGTTTCTATTTTCCCTATGTCTATGTTAATTACGTGGCTTGTGATGGTCGGGATAACCCATAAAATCCCAAAGAATCCCGGATCAAATCCGGGCTGGGCTTGGATGGGGATGGCTGGGGTCTGTGCAATTATGGGAATCCTTGAGCCCACAATTTACTCTTCAGGCTGGTTCTTTTATGCTTCCCACATGTATTTAATTTTGTGAGCCACACATTCCCATTTTTCCCTGATTTTTGTATCCTTTTCTTCTAAACCCAGCAAAATAACGTCATTATTAAAGGGATTCTCATGTGATGCCTTCATTCTGAAACAAACCCAAGGGGACAAAGTTCAGAGCAACCCAGAACTGCTCTTGATTTACTGCAAATATGATTAAAATTTTATCTGAGGGCTTTTTTTTCCATGTTTTTTTTTCCCCCTCTGTACTTTGCTGCTCTGTGTTTTCATCCAGCACATAAAAGAGGCTTTTTGGGGTTGGTTGTTTTTTTTTTTTTTCCCAGCAGTTTAGCAGTGCAAAGGTGCTCGTGGAGGATTTAAATTCTCTGCAAGCTTCCCCTCAGTTAATCACGATTTTTATCATCTTAAAAGCAAAGCAGAGAAGGGCTGGGTAATAAAGGGCAAGAAATGCAAAGTGCAGCACGTTTTAAGGGTCACCCTGCGGAATTGGGATAAATTACAGCCAATTCCTCCCCCCTGGGACACCCTGGCTTTTCCAATGGGAAGGGGCCGGGTTTTTTTGGATTTGTAGCTACTCCAGGTTGCAGGATAAAGCCCTTTTCCCTCACATTTTCATTCCTTAACTCCTTTCCTTGTGCACCACCGCTGTCCTTGGGAAAGGCAGGGTTTATAAACGGGTTGAAG
Source organism: Urocynchramus pylzowi (assembly GCA_013397555.1). Classification (NCBI taxonomy): domain Eukaryota; kingdom Metazoa; phylum Chordata; class Aves; order Passeriformes; family Fringillidae; genus Urocynchramus; species Urocynchramus pylzowi. The sequence goes on along the minus strand of VZRH01007330.1, from coordinate 94,910 downwards.
GAGCTGTTGTTTCATCTCAACCCCGCCGTAAATGTCATGTAAACAGAGGTGAAATAACAAACAGCCCTGGAAATCACTTAACGAGGTTTCTGCAGCTCGTGCCTGCTCTTCCTGGGAATTTCAAGTTCCTTTAAATGAAACTTAACAGCAAGAAGCCTTTTATTTTCCTAATGCTCCCAACAGCTCTGGCTGTGGATTCATCCTTCATGGAGGGCTTTTACATCCCTGGCATGACGACTCCCTCATAGAAATGATAATATCCTGGCTTTTATGGGCAATTCCAGCTGACTGAATCCTGGTTTTTAATCACTCTTCTCTCATGGAGAAGGAAATTGGTCAGAACCAAGCTTGGGCAATCCTGATGGTGTTCAGTTTTGGGACAGCTGTTTCTAACACACGGAATTTCAACCCAGAGCTGTGTTTTCCACCCTGGGAAGGTGCAGTGGTGCTTGCACTGGATCAGGTGTTACAATAATAATAAATAATAATAATAGTAACAAAACTATTGGCACATTTGAAATACAGCATCTCCTAACTGAGCATTCCCAAGCACTCCAGAAAAATTAATTCCATCCCACACAGGTCCCTTGAGGGGAATATTTCCATGCCAGAACCATTGACACTGAGGAAGGCTGACAATAAACTCTGGAATTGGGTCCTGGCTGGAATATTTGGAGCCTGGCTGGTGGGAGAAGGGGAGGAAAGGGATGACAGAGAGGGAAGATCCATGAGGAAAACTCAACTGCTGCTGGGCTTTTCCAAGGGAAATGCATTTCCCCATTTGGTTTTGCTCCCCTTCCTCCCAAAAAGTTTAGGAAAACCACATTTCCTTGTTCCCAGCTTTGGATCACAGATGTTCTGAGCTAAACTGGTGGGAATTGCATTAACTTAGGGACAAAGTCTGTAACAGCTTTTGCATCCTGGTGCTTCTGCAGGGAAGCTCATTTTCCCTTGGAAATGCTCATTTTCCCTTGGAAATGTTCATATTCCCTGGAATAACTGATCCAGGCAGGGAAAAGTTGCTGGTCCTCCAACTGCAGCTGGCAGCCCTCGGGAGAGCCACAAATCCATGGGGCTTCCCACAGCCAGAGGAAAGTTTGGATCACAAACCCAAGGAAGACTGGGACAGTCCCAAGCTCAGCATTCCAGGGCAGGTCCCAGCATGGGAAACTGGGATAAAGCAGGAAGCCTCTCAGACTGCAATAAACTCGTTATTGTTTTTGGGGAAGGGGATTAATTAACTACCTATGGGATAAGCTGGATAAAGCAAGCGTGACGAGCAGCTTCCACATAGAATGGGTGATCCCAAGGCTATTCCCAGCAGGGCAGGGCTGTAACCTGGGGTTCCATGGAGCAATCCAGGTTGTCACCTCCAGGAATTTGGATTTCAGGGCTTAGAAGTAATTCCTGCCTTGCTGGAGCAATGGGCTGGCTGACCATGGATGATCCAGTGGGATTGGTGATCCTCAGGGCCAAGAACTGGCTGTGGTGTCCCCTTCCTGTGGGCATGCCCTGCTAGAGGATCCTAATGATCATTCATTAATTAACCCTGGGAATTAAGTGCTGTCCATGCACTTCCCAATCCCTGGGAGCTTGAAATTGTGCTGCCAGCAAATTCCCAAGCGTGGAGAGGAGCTCTTGGAAGAAACACCGTAGGAGGCTGCGCCGGGGGTGGATTCCTGAGCGAAGCACTTCCATGCTGAATAAAAAACTGGGAAAAAGCATCTTTTCTCAAGGATCCAGGGAATGGGCTGTGACTCAGGAGTCCTGAATGGAAAAGCTGCTGCCATCTGGCTTCATCTCAGCACCCTGCCCGAGTCAGCCCAGCCGTGCAGGGACAACCTGCCACGGATGCAGCGGTGCCAACGGAAGGGTGGCATCACCTGGCACGTTCCTAACAGGACACTCCACCTGCCACTTCCCCTTGGATGCAGAGTGTAGAGGGCTTGGGAGGGCTGGAAAAGCCCTGGGAAGCTCAGGAAGGTGGCATTGCCCCTGGAAGTCCCTGGCGTGTGGGGCATGATCCGTGTCCTCCTTTGTCATCCATCCTCTTCCTGTGGAGCCAACAGGCTGAGGTGGATTTTGCTCCCAGTTAGCCACGGAAATAAACTGGGAAAATACACAATGGATGTGCAGAAATGTCAGAGTTAATGAAACTGAATTCCAGGCTTCCAGGCTAATCCAACATTTGCATTTTTCTAACTTTAGTAATTTCCCAGACTTTGGATCTGGCTTCAATGAACACATAATTCCTTGTTTTCCTGACAAGGAGTGTGGATTTCAAAAAGCTCCCTCCATGCAGTGAATTCAAGGGGAAATGCTTTTTCTTCATATCAATCAAGCTCTTTTAAACAACTCAAGTTCATTTCACGCTCTTCTCCTTGATTTCTGTACCTCGTGATCAGCAGGAAAAGCAAAGCTCGGAAATAAAACTGAGCTTGTTTGGCAAAAATAGAATTTGCAGAAGCAAAATGGAATTTTAAAGCTGATACCTCCCTTTGTCCTGTTTTTTGGGCAGGAATAGGCAGGAGAGGGATGAAACAGGGAGGATTTTATCCTGCTAATCCAGGTGCCCACCTGAAATGCCACTTCCAGGTGTCCTGGGTGCTCTTTTCACCTCCAAAAGGCAAAGCCCATTCAATATTTTGGCCAGCAGCAGGAAATGCTTAATTCCCTGGGGAGTTTGGGGTGCCTGGTCCCAAACCTTTGGCATCTCCAGGAACTGGTTAAAGCTGATTGGATTTCCCATGGAGAGGTTGGTGAACCAGGGGGTAGATTCCAGGAGAGGTGGGAGAGCATGGAACTACAGAACCATTGAGACTGGAAAAACCTCCCAGCATCTTCCAACCCATATATTTGCTGAAGGTGAGGATCAAGGGACAACATCCCTTTAATCATCCCACCGGTGTCAGCCGTGGATTATGGAATATTCCCTGCATCCTCTCACACTGAGAGTGTCGGGAGCTGCTTTCCAACATAAAAATCTTTGATTCTACTGGATCCTACCATTGGGAAGGCAGATTTGGACTAGGAGGAAGGGGCTAAATAAAGAATAATATAGGGAAGAAAGCAGGCATTGGAATAACCTATGGAATGTGCAAAGGGGCTGAGCGTCCATGGTCATCCCAAAAATCTCTACTCTGATATTGTTGTGTTTTGGAGAAGTAAGGAAAGCATCTCAGACCTTTGGATAAAAAGCTTCTGCTGTCTGTTCTCCACAAATTAAAGTCTGGCTTTTTTTTTTTTTCTCTCTTTTTTTCTTTTTTTTTTTTCCTTTTTCTGGGAAAAGCTCACTTTTACACACTGGAAAATAGGATGCATTTCCCCTTTTCCCATCTTTATTTATCTCGGCACAATTCTAATTGTTCCTGTAAACCCCAATTCCCAGAGGGCACTGAAACCAAAGGGACTCTTTCCAATTCCAAACCAACGCTCCATTGTGTCCTTAAATCTCTTTCTTAGCCACTTTTTCAGCAACCTGCCATCCTTTTCTTTGATATTCCCGCTTATTGCTCATGAAAGCAGGAAAAAGAGGCTGCTCCTCTCCCTTTTTCCCTTCTCCAAGACACAAAATGAGCAGCCTCCTTCCCGGCTTTTGTCGATGATCACCGGCTGCCATCTCCTATCAAAGCCCTTCCAGGAGTGACAGAGCGGAAAGAATAGGAAAGGACCAGGAGAGGAGCATCCCATTCAGCACGGAGCACTCAGCACCCACGCCTGGCTGCCTGAGAGGCAGCTCTGCTCCCGGGAAAAGCCGCCAAAAACAAAGGGAAGCGGCAGGAACTCCGCGCGGTCCGTCCGCTGCTCATTTCAGCAGCTCCGGGATAATCGCTGTGCGCATCCCAAATGGACACAGGGGTGGTGGCTGGGATGAACACGGGCCAGGGAACAGCGGTGCAGGGCAATTTCCCTCCTTCCTTAATGGGTTTGTGTTTTCCTTGTGGGCAGCAAAGTGTCCTGATGTTTTCCTGGCGGGATCCGTCTCGCCGTGGGGTCATGGCGGGGACCCTCCCAGCGTTGGAGAGCAAATTCTTCACGGGCCAGATGCTGCCACCTTTATCCTCTCTAAATGGTGCCTCTCCCAGCCCCATCCAACGGGAATGGGCACGGCAGGGATGCGGGAGCCCGCGGGGGGTCCCTCGGAGCCGTGGCCTCTCGGTTGCTCATTTTAATGGGGATTTATTTGGAGCAAACCGAGGAATTTCTCCTCTTCCCTTGAGTGAAGAGGAAAAAAACAGCAACCCAATAACAGCAGCTTCTTCCTAACTGTGTAATTCATGGATATTTGTGCGCAGGAGTTTTGGCCAATTATGGCATGTAAGAGCAGCTATCCCTTTCCAAAGTCTTTCTGCATCCTTCCCTAAATTCATTAACTCCCTTTATCTCAACTCCAGGGCCACATTTAGGCAGAACTCCTTTTAATCTGCCATTTTGGAAAAATTTTTAGCGAAATATTTGGCAGCATTTTAAATATTCACCTCGAAATGTGTCCCTACTTCTCATTGCCCTTTTCCAAAGTCTTCCCACAGCCTTTCCCAAAGAAATTCTTAAAAAAATTAAATCAATGCTTTTTTAACCCTCTGCCTGGAATAAATTCCAGCAAAAAAAATTAAAACAGCAGGAGAGCCTCAATTTTTCAAGGCTGCTGTGGACTATTACTGCAAAGTTGAGTGGAAAATCATCAGATTTCCATTTATTTCCTCATCTACCAGGAATCAGGGGGATCATTCCCATCTCAGGTACAATATGGATGCAAATGATGGAGGAATTCAAGGGATTTCAGGAAATCTTGAAGATCCACCTCATTAGGTGACTTGAGTGATTGCAGTTTCTTTCCTGGGAAGGAAAGATGGAAAAATCATGGAAAACCCACGGAATGGCTGCCTTTTCTCTGTGTTATTTACATGACTTTGGGGATTGATAGGGTAATCAAGTAAAGAGGGAAAAATGGGAAGAAAACCAGCCAGCTCATGGAAAAGCCAAGGGCTTGGTTGAGGACCCATCCTTTACTTTTGCCCTACAAGGAGTTGTTAAATACCTTTATCCCAGGTTGAGGGTGACATTTAGGGAAAACCCCTTTTATTCTGCTGTTTTCTTCCCTTTTTTTAGTAAATTTTTGGCAGAATTTTGGATATTCACCTTGCAATTGGGGCTGCACTTCAATTTTCTGCTCTCCTTGTACTCATAAGAGACTTGACATTGGGGTTGGGTGGAGTTTGCAAAGTTATGAAAAAATTTTTGGGAATTTTTTGCTTTAAAATGGACACTGTTAAAGTTATGCGAATCCAAGGGGAAAGAAAGGACATGTTTTGGGAATCAGGACATTGAGTGGCTTCATATTTGCCACAGCAGATATTTAGAGCCCTGATATATTTAATGATACAATAATCACAGAGTATTCCGAGTTGGAAGGGACCCACAAAGATCATCAAGTCCAACTCTGGGATGGGGATGGATCCCACAACTTCGGCCATTTTATCTCCAACCAGCTGAGCTCATACGGGATGATGGCCAAAAAAAGAGGGAGAATGGAGCTGACTGCCCTTTCCAAGCCATTTTTCATGTCCCCAGATATTCTTGTGCTCCTTTATCCCAACTCACTCCGAACTGTCCTGGTTGCCTGTCCCGTGTTCCCGCTCCCGCACTGCCTTTGGATCCTCCCCTCAACGGGAACATTTTCCATGTCTGTCACGGGCCTGCTCTCCCAGAGATTGCCTGGAGGCTGAACTTTTGTGTAATAGATTTTGACACCCCATATGGCCCTCGCGGCTCTCCGCGGCACGAGCCGAAATCCCGCTCGCGTTGTTGGCAACTCCGAATATCTGGGAGCAGCCTGGCTTTTCCTCTTCCACGGCGACATCCGCATTTGGGGAGATTAATGTGCTGATCAGGCGCTGGCAAGGAGCTGGAGTAAATGACCTAATAGGTCTTTCCATCCCTAATTCCCATGTTTTATTAAGAGGGATTCTTCGTCGCCGCGGCGCTGATTTGTCGGAGCTGTCACCGCCGAGGGGAGGCGGGAGAGGTGGCACTAACGGTGTCATCTAAATCCATCTTTTTTTTTGGCACCTCTGCCCCTGTGAATCACGAGGACCATCTGGAGAGCGGGCACGCTGCCACGCCGGCAGATGGGCCGGGGTGTATCGAGCTACGGGCCCGTGGATGATTATCACATGTGCTGTTGGGCGAGCATTTCCAGCAGGAATATCCAACCAACTTCCTGGAACGAGCCCCTGGATCCGTAGGTAGAAATGAGGTATTTAGCTCCCAAAAAATCACATCCAAAATTCCATCCCTGGGGTGAGAGGTGACAGGGAGGGCTAGGGGAGGAAAGGCAAGGATTCTTCCCGGCTGTTCCGGTGGGTGCTGGTGGTTTGGCACCACCATGGGATCCTCCTGGAGCCACAACCCACATCCCAAGGTTTTGATGCCCAGCAATTTCACACACAACTGGGGAAAAGGCTCACAATTATATATAATTTTATATACATTAAAAAATATAGAATATATCTAATTATAATTCCTAATCATCATCGCTTCGTTCCATCCCAGCGGGAGCATTTGCCTCCAGGCCTCATTCCTGCAGCTGGGACACAAACACAGACAAGGCACAATTTGCTGCCACGGAATATTTTTAGCAGGTCATCCATTACTCCAGAATTTCTGCTTTCCCACGAGGGGTGCAAAGCTGTTTTTCCCCTCACATCCAATTTATTTCTTTGGAATTCAGACCAAGCCAAGCGCTCTCCAGCTGGGGACACTGTCTCGAGTCACTGGAGGTGGCTTCACTGTGGGTGGGGACACTGGGGGTCATTTTTTCCTTCTCCTCACACCCAGCCCTTTTGGTTCAACTGAATTTTGTGGATTTAGCTCCAAGGCACAGGGGCAGGAAGTCCTGACTGCCCATCCAATTTGGAATTGTGGCTCCTTGGTGGAGCCAGGAAAATGGTGAGGACGCTGCTGGTGCTGCACTCATCCAAGGGGGTTCGTTAGCATGGGCTCCCTGCCATCCCAAAGCACCTGGATTTATCCTGGATCCAAGCTGGAGCTGAGGTGGCTCAGCTCTGCCCATGCCATGCTGGGCCTGGCCTAACAAGCCTGGCCTAACAAGCCTGGCCTAATGGGCCTGGGCAGTGCTTGCTCCGCGTGGAGCCAGTCCCACTCTGCAGGGCGGGATGCAATTCCCAGGAATCCCATCCCAGTGGAAATTCACTGGAATGGCATTTTTAATATGCAACCAAGGTGCTCAGAGTTTAGATACTGATTAAATAAGAGGTGCAGCAGGAAAATTGAGTTATTCCTACTGACCTGGAGATCCAGGAGCCCTCCTGGGATACGGATCTGGGCGTGTGGGAAGGAGCAGCACCTCCAGCAGAGCTCTGATCCTTGGAAAATGAGAAAAAGTCTTGCAACAGTGCTTTCTTTTCTTCTGGAATACCTGAGCAGAGCTGGATTGACGAGGGAATGACAGCTCTCACTTCAAGGCATTAGCCAGAGGGATCCATCCATGTGGGATGGACAGGATCCTGTGCATGATGGGAACTTCTTAATGAATTCCTGATTGGCCTTCCCAGCTAAATCTCCTCCATCCTGTTTGATTTTAATTCCAGATCTCAATTACAGCTCAGTCCAAGGTAATTGGAAAAAAAGCTTGGATGTGGAATTAAATGGGAGCTGCCCACACATCTCCAGACTTCAGTGGAGCCCCTCTGCGTGGAGATGGTTTTTTACCACAAGCTGGGCAGATTTGTTCCTGTTTTATCAGGACTAATTCTCCCAGAGCCCTTGGCCACAAGCAGAGAGTTTAATTATAATAACCCCCCTGCCCCTGGAATATCCCTACTCCAAGTGCATTTGGAATTAGGGAAGCCAGGGAAGCGGCTGCTCGTAAGTCAGAGGGAGAAGCTGCTGGGACCCCCCTCATTTTCCCAGTTCAAGCACTGACCTGTGGGATTTGGCACTTTTGGGAAGTGGGACAGAATATCCTGATTCCATGATTCCTAAATCTGTGCTTTTAGTCATAACAGCGAACAGCCTGGAGTAAAAGAGCTGGATAACCCCATGTGAAGTAATTTATTAACAAAAGTCCTTCCTCTGGAATTTCTTTAAACTCTGCGTGGCTTTTTCTGCTGCCAAATTCACTTTGTGCTGTCGAAAATGAATTTTAATTTTTTTTCCCCTTATCAAGATTGTTATTTTCCACTTGGCAAACCCTGAGGTTTATCCATTATTCCTAATGGAGCCTGACATTATTGTGGGGTTGTTTATTTATCTCAGATGTTCACCACAATTAAAAAATCAGCTCATTCCTTGGATCAGGAGGATTTTGGGGAACATTAACGTGGAGCTGATGGGCTGGTTGAGCTGCCCAGGTCCCAGAGCTCGTCTCTGCTGTCACCTTCCCTCTCCATGGAAAAGAAATCATGGAATGGTTTGGGCTGGACCTTAAGGATCACCCAACAGGCAGATGTTGGATTAAGCTGGACCAAAGTGTTCCTGGGCATCCTTCAGACCTTGGAATGATGCTGATGGAGGTCCCACCAGTGCACATGGGATAATTTGTCCTTGGGATTTGGGAAAATACTCCTCCTGCTCTCCTAAAGCTCCAGCTCCATCCATTATCCCTATAAAACCTGGAGTTGGGATTTTTGGGCACTTCACTGCTCCAAGCCCTGGCTCCAGCTCTTGGACCAGCCACATTCCTGGAGCATTTCCATGGATAAACAGCCAACTTTCAGCACTTCTCTGTAATTTTTACAAGGACTGATTCAAAAACTTAGGGATAAACCTCAGCATTCCTGGTGGGACAGATCCCTGCCTCCAGCCCTGTGACCTAAGCAGGATCCACTGGAGACACATCCTGGGACAATGGATTTTCTGGGAGCAGGATCTGGGTTTTAAACCACTTCCCTTCCCTCTACCCATAAATGATCCCACTCCTTTTATCCATATTATCCCTCGTAGAGGGCTTCACTCTTGGCACCCTACTCCATAAGGATTTCCCTCCCAAACAACCCTGGAGCAAAGGGATAAAGCCCTAAAACTGTGCCTCTGCTCCAATTTCCTGGAAAACTTTTGGGAGGCCTAAGGAAGGCCATGCCCAGAGCCACCTGTGGTGTCCAGGACAGTTGATGTTAGCTGCTTCCCATCCCAAGGAATCTCTGGAAAGGAGGGCAGAACCTGGAGCATCCAAAGGAAACCTCAGCAGCCAAACTGACTTCTGAGCAGCAGCTCATGGGATTCATCCAGGAATCACCACAGGCTCTGCAGGGTGATTTGCCAGCCTGGGATGATCCATGAGAAATTAAATTTCCAGGATTTCTCCGTAGCAATGTCTGGGATTCATCCTGCACTTTTGCAAGGTGAGCATTTACCAGATGTATAAATGTGATTTATTTGAGGGATTCTCCCCATGTCCCTTCACCTGGATCATTTCCCCATTCCATCGGTGCCCACATCTGAGGAAATCTCAATTTTGTGGAAGCTCCAACAAATCTTTCATTCCAAGACACCTGGGAGAAGCACAAAGCCAAGGGCTGGGAAGGGCTGGGGGCACAAGGAGGGGCTTTCCCTGCTGGGAGCTACATCCCAGGGATGGTGAGGGATCCTGGGGTCCCATCCATGGGGGAACTCTGGATTTTCCTGGATCTCTGCAATGCTCCCGGGTCACTCCAGACAGAGCAAGGGATGCTCTGACCCTCTCTGCAGGGATTTCCTGGCACAAGGCTCATTTCCCTGGGTGGAAAAAGAGTAATTGATCCGTGGAGAGCACACAGATCCATTTATTCCTTTAAGGAATGAGTCATGGAGCGGGAATTGCTCCACATCCCATGCAGAGCCCTTTGCTGCCTCATCCCCACCATCCCACGGCCATCCAGGGTCCTGGTCCTTAATCAAAGACCCCAAAAAGCTGGAGTCATGTCTCATGAATTCCCTTTGATCCTCAACAACCAGATTCATGCTCTTTCAGCCTAAGTTTGGTGGGTTTTTATTCTTCTTTCTCCTCAGAAAATCCTTTTTAGCTGAAATTTTTCCCTGCTTTTACAGTGTCCCATTATAGAGCTCTGGGCAGGAGGAGATTAATGTCAGCTCCATTTATGCATCCCTATGGATCAGAAGAGCCCTCTGTAATTCCCTGTTCTTTTGGGGGGAGTGGGATTTAAAAATCCCAAAAAAGCCCCCCATTGTCGCTTCCTGGGTTATGGCTTTTAGGGAAATTCCCTTTGCCATAAAAAGTGATTTATTTTCCTTGGCCTGCTGTGAGGCAGCTGAAGTGGGTGAGCCCTGCCAGGCTCCTGAGAAGATTCCCAATGTTGACGGAGGACTTCATATTGTGGTTATAAAAGCAGGAGTTTTGGGATTTGCTGGAAAAGCCTCGTTCCCCAGGCTGGGAGGAAGCTCTCCAGCAGGACCCATGTGCAAGCAATAAAGAGAGGAATGCTCTTGGAAAAGGCAGCTTGGAGGATTTTGGCATTTTGGCATCCTTTGGGTGGCCTGGGAAGGGTGGGAAGCTCTTGGGGAGTGCCGGGCGTGGGGCTCGGCCTCTGGGAAAGGGAATTTTTGTGGTGTGGTACCAGGACACTCTGGCTCCTTCCCACCCCTCTGGATGCTGCTGGAGGGAAACATCCAGCTCCTCACTTCCCTCTGGAGTGGGAATGAGCAGTGGGACAGCTCTGCTGCAAACCCTCCTCTTGGGAAAGCCCTGCTGGCTCCCCACTCCCACTCCAGCTCTGCCTCGGGAGCAGTGCTGGGATATCCCAGCTGGAAAATTGTTGCCAGACTTCTGCTTTCCCATCCCTCTGGATGCTGCTGGAGGAAAACATCCAGCTCCCCATTTCCCCCCAAGCCAGCGTTCCAATGGACTGGGAATGTGCAGGGAGATGTCTCTCCTGCAAATCCTTCACCTGGGAGAGCCCTGCTCGCTCCCCACTCCCACTCCAGCTCTGCCTCAGGACCAATTCTTGGGATCATCCCAGCTGGAAAACTGCTGCCAGCACTTCCTGTTTTCCCACCAGACCTGTTCAGTTTTGCTTTCTGCATCCAGCATTGGTTTCTGTGGGAATTCAGGCTCGGCGTGGCTCCCTTTGCTGTATGGATGATCCCAAATACCACCAACAACAGGCTCAGAGAAATCCAAGCAGGACAGAATGACCCAGATCCAAGGAATGCTCTGAAAATTCGGATGTTGGTCTGACCAACCTCAGCTGGATGAGCTCCTGTCTCCTCACCTCTTTCAGGATCCTGTGCAGAGCTGGGAGCAGGCAGGAGATACCTGGAGCAGGACAATGTGCAATCAGGGCAATCCCACAATGCTGGAATTTTGGGATCTGTGGGAGCAACAGCAATGAAGAGACCTCAGGAAGGAAACCTGGCTTGGATAAAGCCTCGATTAAAACAACAAGGAGGGAACTCTGCTGGTGATGGTGATGTCCTGAATGTTTTTTCCTCTCCCTGGATCCTGGATTTCCATCTCTCAGAGGTTAATGCCAATTTTTGGCTTTGCTTTTTTTTTTTTTTTTTTTTTTTTTTTTTTTTTTTTTTTTTTTTTTTTTTTTCCTGTTTACAGAGGGTCTTTTCTTCCCTGTGGTTTTTGGCTGGTAACTGGAGGATCAGGGCTGCAAAATCTCATGGATTTGGAGGTGGGCTTGGAAAGGATGCTCCAGAGGGGGAAGGAGAAAGAGAAGGAGAAGGAGAAAGAGAAGGAGGAGGAAGAAGAGGAGGAAGAGGAGGAGGAGAAGGAGGAAGATGAGAATGAGGAGAAGGAGAAGGAGAGAAGGAGAAGGAGAAGGAGAAGGAGAAGGAGAAGGAGAAGGAGAAGGAGAAGGAGAAGGAGAAGGAGAAGGAGAAGGAGAAGGAGAAGGAGAAGGAGAAGGAGAAGGAGAAGGAGAAGGAGAAGGAGAAGGAGAAGGAGAAGGAGAAGGAGAAGGAGAAGGAGAAGGAGAAGGAGAAGGAGGGAACTCCCAGAGATGTCTGGGCAGTGAGGGGTCTCTCTCCTCCCCCAGCACAATTCCCAGATCTCTCCCCAGCCCTGGGAGGGGCTGAATTCCCCCTCTGGATGCATACTCCTGGGAAATGGACAAGGGAGATTCAGGCTGTCCCAGGGACTGCCACAAACCCAGCCCTTGCTGGGGACCTGCCTTAGATTCCTCCTCCAGGGATTCCATGGCCTCAATTGGGAGGGAAGCAGGGCTGTCATTGTGAAGAGGGACTTGGGAACAAAGCTTGGACTCATCCCTGCATAGGGAACACTCCATAATGAGCAGAGGCTGGAAAAATCAGCCCCAGCTTGGTCATGGAATTGCTTTTCCTCTCTTTTTTTGGTCCTTTTCTAAATTGCAAATCTCTCCAGTCCTGAACCTCCAAACAATTCCATGTTGGGGGAGGAGAAGGAGACCCCTCACTGCACAGAAAGGAACCTGGGAGTTCCCTTCTCCTTCTGCTTTTTCTCCTTTTTCTGCTTCTCTTCCTCCTTCCCCCTTTCCTCATTCTCAGCTTCCTCCTCCTCCTCTTTCTCCTTCCCCCTCTGGAGCATCCTTTCCAAACCCACTTCCAATTCCCTGCATAATGAGCAGAGATCAGAAAAATCAGCCCCAGCCTGGTCATAGAATGGCTCTGGTTGCTTTTCCTCTCTTTTTGTGGTCCTTTTTTAAATTGCAAATCTCTCCAGTCCTGAACTTTCAAACAATTCCACCTCTCCTTCCATCTTTTCACGTATTTAAATGGAGTAATTTGTATATTTGGAGGTGGAAACTGGGATTTCAGCTGGGGACAACTGGGGGCATACAGCAAGGGGGGAGAGCTGGTACCCCCTTATCACCCAGCCATCAATACCTCTGCAAATACCAAATAAAAACCAGGGGAAAAAAAAAGATTCTAACTCCAAAATACAGCAAATTCCTTGATTGCAGCCTCCCTACAATTCCTCTGGGGTGAATTCCTCGTGGTGTTTGAATTCCATGTAATAACGTTGTGGAAAAGGCTCCAATTGAAAAATTGAGGGGTGGAGGGGGGGGAGGGGAAAGGAAAAATGGCAAGAAATCATCGACACAAATTGTTCTCCCCAGCTATTTTCCAAATGCTGCTCGGGATGTGATTTCCTTGGCTGACATCAGGAACACTCACTGCTCACTTGAAAGCCAGGAGAAGAATTGCAGTTGTTAACAGCCATCTCCAAAAAGATATGTCAAATTATCCCAAATTACTCAGCTGAAAGAGAAATCCGAGGATATTTCCTTTAATATCAGAGCTGTGGGAGGAGCCCACTCCCGGTTTCTACCCCCCACTGGAAATATGAGGAAAATACAAATTGAGCCCATATTTATTGAAGTCACTTCCCCCCACCTCTCCCTTGGTTCCTTGGATCCCTTTTCCTGCTCACCAAAGGGGCTGGAAGGAGCTGGGAGGGCTTAGCCTGGAGAAAAGGAGGATCAGGGGGATCTTATCCCTCTTCCCTGCTGTTTCCAAGCAAACTGATCCCCAAAAACCCAAGGAGAACGTGAATGAAACTCAACGTGAACGCCCATCATGCTACAAATCCATGGAAAATTCATCCCTCATCTCCTTAACCCACTGGGAAAAACTGTCACAGGCATTTGGGATAGAAGGATCTGAAGGAATGGAATGTTTTCATGTGAAAAAGGAAGAATGCCAAGGCCAGGAAAAAGAGGAAAAGTCGGGAGGATTACACAGGGAACGGCTCATTATGGAAGCGTTGCAGAGTCATTATTTTAAATAAGTGCATCTCATTCCAGAGGCTGGGATGGGAAGCAGGATGGATCCTGTGTCGGGTGGATTTGCATTCTTATTTATTCATCAGTTTTAAAAGGATCATTATTTCTGATGGACAGCTGCTGTCAAAAGGTTTATGGAGGGGAGCTCGTGTTTTCCCACCATAATCGTTGATCAATATCCATCGGGAAGGGGCGCTGGGAATTCCGTTCCCGGGCTACACGGGTACCTCTAATTAGGAACGGGTTTCCATTTGGGAAAGCAGATCCTCTTCCCATTCCCTCTAATTGCACATGAGCTGAGGTGGCAGGTGAGCACCCACTGTGGCTTTGTCCCAAAAAACAGAGATCCCTGGAAGTGTCCAAGGCCAGGTTTGGAGCAAGCTGGGTTAGGGTTACACCTAACCCGAGGTGTCACCCTAACCCGAACCCTAACCCTAACCCTACCCCTAACCCTAACCCTAACCCTACCCCTAACCCTAACCCTAACCCTACCCCTAACCCTAACCCTAACCCTACCCCTAACCCTAACCCTAACCCTACCCCTAACCCTAACCCTAACCCTACCCCTAACCCTAACCCTAACCCTACCCCTAACCCTAACCCTAACCCTACCCCTAACCCTAACCCTAACCTTTTGACAAGCTGCTGTCAAAAGGTTTATGGAGGGGAGCTCGTGTTTTCCCACCATAATCGTTGATCAATATCCATCGGGAAGGGGCGCTGGGAATTCCGTGATCCCGGGCTACACGGGTACCTCTAATTAGGAACGGGTTTCCATTTGGGAAAGCAGATCCTCTTCCCATTCCTTCTAATTGCACATGAGCTGAGGTGGCAGGTGAGCACCCACCGTGGCTTTGTCCCAAAAAACAGAGATCCCTGGAAGTCTCCAAGGCCAGGTTTGGAGCAAGCTGGG
>VZRH01007330.1:52853-66795 GCA_013397555.1 Urocynchramus pylzowi | reverse complement strand
TTTTTTTTCCTAGCATATCCCTACACTGAATTTCAATGGAAGTCCCAGCTGCTGTTGGCTAAGCCAGAGGTTAAATCTGGAAAAGCTGCTGCCAAAAAGAGAGGAATTTCTCCAGGTTCACCCATTGCTGATCAGGAGCTCCCACCCCGCTGGAATTCCCACCTGGCTGCTCCAGGGATGGCTGGGATTGGTTTGATGAGGGAGCTTTGCTGGGATGGGTCTGAGCAGCTCCCCAGGCTGGGCTTGCTGCAAAAGAGCAGGATTATCCCACAGGATTCAGGTGGATGGGATGGCTTTAGGAGCCTTTTCCAGGCAGGATTTTGTGTTTCCAGTTCTTTTCTATGCCTAAAATTCTAATTAAACGCCTCCCTCTCTGGTTTAATTGCTGCTAAACCTGACTTGAGGTGTATTTAATTGCTTTTTCTCAGCAAAGCCAGGGCAATTTGACCACAGCAGAGTTCAGGTTTATTTTCAATGATCATTATAAACATATTAATTATGGATTCAGTTCCTGGTGGAATTCCTCATCCCAGTTCCTGCAGTTTTCCAGGTCGAGAATTGAGTTATCCTGGGAAAGCTGCTTGCTCAGTGCAGCAGCAGCAGACCCTTGAACACTTTTAAATGGAAATTCTAGTGGTTTGGGGAAGAAAAAAATCCCTGAGTTTTCCCAAAGCAGAATGCCAAAATTCCCAGGTGTTTCCAGCCAGCACCGCTCCCCATTTGGGATTAAATATTTTTCTGTACCTGTTGGAGTTTTTTCTAATTTAAGGATTATTTTAAAATATTAACAATTGTAAGTTGGAGCTGGGAAATAGAGGAGACCAGAATATAATCCAAATAATCTGTTATCCACCTCTGTGGGGTTTTGGATTGGTTATAGGATGGCTCAAAGGATCCAAGCAGCAGGAGCATGAGGATGTGCATGGTGACACCACCAAGCTGGAAAAGATTTTTTTTTTCCTTGATTTAATCTCATTTTCCAATATCTGAACATTGAGGGCTAGGGATTTTCCCTCACACAGAGGAAATTCTGTGGGTTTGGGAAATTTCCAGTGTCCCTAGAAGATTCCTGCAGGTTCAAGGCTGGGTTTGCTCCTGTGCTTCCAGCAGGGCACATCCTGGGATGTGCTCAGGATGGGAATGGGATGATTCAGCCCTGGCTGGGGTTGATTTTTCCCTGCAAACAGCCAAAGTTCAGGGCTGAGTCAGGCAGCTCCTCCCTGGGCATGCAGGAGCACAATTTTGTCCCTTGCCCACGGACACCCAGACTGGCAACGTGCAAATCCCTTGAGCTTTCCCCACCAGAACATCCCAGCCAGAGGGATTTTATCCCAGCAATGATGAAATCTTGGATTTTTTTGACTTTTTATGCAAAACTCTCACGTGTTTTTTCCTAGAAGGCAAAAAAAAAAAAAAAGAAAAGGAGAGAGAAAATGAGGTTTTCCCTCTGAGCAGCGAAACTCCAGCCCTAAGGGGTCACCCAGCAGTGAGAAAGGGCAGGATTTGTGCCTGTGATATTCCCATGAAGGTTTTGTCTGGTCTGCTTTTCCCAGTCTCAAGTGGGGAGGATCTGCTGGAGCTCTGGCATCGCTCACTCCCCGCTCCGGCTCCTGTCGAGGCCTCGCTGCCAGCCCGGCTCTGATCCCCGGCTCTGGGAGGGATTATTGCATTTAGGCAGGAGTGAAATAAAGAAGGAAGAGAAATAATTCCCACTGAAAGGGAAAGAACAGCTCACCAGGTTCTGCTGGCTCCAAGTGGAGCCATCCCAGCAGGATTTGGAGGCGCTGGGAATCACGGAGGGGCTGTGGACAGAGGGGGAAGATTTTGGAACTAAAGGAGGAGAAATTTAGGTGGGAGATGAGGAAGGAATTCTCCCCTGTGAAGGTGAGGAGAGGCAGGGATGGGATTCCCAGAGAAGCTGTGGCTGCCACATCCCTGGAATGTCCAAGTGTTGGAGCAATTTGGGATAGTGGGAAGTGTCCCTCACAGTCTCTTCCAGCCCCAGTGGAAAACAGACCCCGTGGAAAATCCAAAGGATGTTGATTCTAAGTGTCTATTTTATTCCCATTCTACTTTTCCTGCTGGGTTGTGTTTGATGGAGTGATGGATACCTGTGAGAGAGCAGGGAATGGGCTCCTGGCACCAGCCTGGAGCCACTCCACCTGCTGGAATTCCTGGGGCTGGAACCAGAGGAATTCTCAGGAGAAACCCCACAGCACATCCCCCGAACAGATCAGCCTCTGCCCCGCCCAGGCAATCACGATCTGTTTGTTTGTTTGTTTGCTTGTTTGCTTTGAAAATCCAATTAAAATATCCCAGGCAATTATTAATTATTCCCAGGCATTTCCTCCTGGAATGGCTTTGCCTGGTGGGAAGGTGCAAGGAGGGAAGAGTCTTTGACTCTGTCCTTGCTCGAAGATTCCCCTTTCATTAGCCCCGGCTTAATGAGGCTGGGTTTAAAGCAGGTGCTAAGTGCAATCAGAGCAGAATTGTCTGGGGCCGTGCTCAGTTAACCTTTGCCTGCGTGCATGACTTGGCTGATTAATTAATCAGCGATTGATAATGACCTTTGATAACGACCTTCAGCCCTGCAGCTCCCAAAGAGGAAGCCAGAGGATCAGCACCTTCTCCTTTTAGGCACCCACACAATCAGCTGCGGCAAGGAGCTCATTTCCTGGTGCTAAACTGGGATTTGGGATGCAGACAGAGATGGGGATGGGAGTATTTGTGTTTAACAGAGATGAATATTGATGATTCAATCTTTCAAAGGATGTGTGGTGAATTTATAGATGCCCTGTGTGTCTATAAAAATGAAAATGTGGAAGGAGAGAACGGCCTCGGGTTGCTCCAGGGGAGGTTTAGGTGGGACAATGGGAGGAAATTCTTCCTGGGAAAGGTAGAGTTGCCCAGGGAAGGGTGGAATCCCCATCCCTGGAGGGATTTAAAATCCATGTGGATGTGGCACTTGGGGACACGGGGCAGTGGTGGCCTGGGCAGTGCTGGGGATGGGTGGACTTGATGATGCAAGAGAGTTTTTCCAACCTTAAGGATTCTGGGACTTTTTGGGAGTCACAGAATGAGAGAGGGATGTGAATATTTGTGTTTAACAGGGATGAATATTGAGGATTCCATTTCAGTGCTCTCCAGGAGCTCAGGCAGGGTGGGAATCACCAAGAAAAGGTCATTTCCAAAGAAATCCTTTAAAAACCACTTGGGTATTTCCTGACCCACTTGTACACGTCAACATCCATGTCAACATCCATGTCAACATCCATGCCCAGAGCTTGTCTATGGAGTTTGGAAGGTACCTGGAGAAACTCCTTACACTCCAACAGCAGCAGGACATCAAAAGCCTTTTTTCTTTTTAGAAAACTTCTTTTTTCTCTGTTTTTCCCCCCTCCCAGGCCAGCTGCTGCCCATCCATCAGTGGCAGGGTTTCCATGGAATGAATGAGGATGATGGATGTGGCTCCCTGTTGTCATTCCGGGTTGGATGGGGTTGGATGGGGCTTGGAGCAGCCTGGGCTGGTGGAAATGTCACTGCCCATGGCACTAAATGACCTTGAAGGGTCCCTTTCACCCCAAACCATCCTGTGCTTCTCTGATCCTCCGTGAAGGGATTAAAGCTGGATCCCAGAGGGAAAGGAGATCCAAAGTCACTGCTGGGCCCCTTCCCAGAGCCACAGGAAACCTTCTCATGAATTTCCCCCCAGTCCAGGTCCTTGGCTTGATTTTAAGCTGCAGAGCCAGGCCAGGCTCCAACCCAGGCCCAGCTCATCCCCAACAGCCCAGCCTTGCTAATCCAGGCACTCAGCATTATCTTGGAATAAAGGATAACAGAGGGGAAAAGCAGAGTTCCCTCCTGGAGATGTGTCTGGCTGCAAGGCTGCCCCACAGTGCTGGTGGCACTGATTTTATTGTCCTGTCACACCAGGAGATGGATTTATCCCGGTTTTCCACAGCAGCAGGATGCTCCTGTGGGCTGTGCCAGGCGGGAGCAGGCAGGGAAAAGCCTCCTCCAGCATTGCTAATGGAGGAGTTGGAAGTAAATTAAGTCTGGAAGGGTTTTGTTTTCCCCCTCACTGCATCATCCCCTCCTGTCTCTGAAGGTCTGGAATGACTCTGGGAGGCTGCTGGAGGCAGAGCCCCAGCTCCTCTGCTGATTTACAAGCAGATTGTGCCTGGGAAGGGGATGTTTAAGGAAAAGCATGGATGGGGAAGGTCTGGTTTTCCCAAATGCACTCAGTGGCTGCAGGAACACGGCCACACACAGCAAAGCCAGGCCTGGGGTGGGGGAGTGGAGGCACCCAGGCTGCCCCAGAAATGTTGATTTTTGTATGAACTGTGAGTAAACACAGAGATAAAAATGATCTACACATCCCTGGGAAATGCAGCCCACCAGGAAATCCAGCTGCAGCAGCTCCTTCCTACCTGTGCTGGGGAAAAGAAGAAGAAAAATGGGAAAGGAAAATCCACCCTGCCAGGCAGAGCAGCACCAATCAGCTTTTAACTTCAGCTGTTCATTAGTTCATTTATTAGTCCATTGACTGAAGCCAATGGTGTGGCACTCCTCACCCTCCCAGGAATATAAATTGGGACCCCTGTTAGGCCACTGATGTGGACACCACCTCTTGCAGCAGGAATGTGGCTTTTCCCTGCTCTGGAGCTAAAATAAATCAGGATTAATTCCTTTTGGAGCTTCCAGAGCCAGATGCATGCTGGCCATGCCTGGGCCTGACATCTGCCCATTAAAGTTGTGCAGAGATGCAGATCTGTAAATGTAATTACACAGCTCAGCTCTAATTTCCAACTCTCATTTAACAACTGACTTAGCAGCATCCAAACAGTTCCAGTCCCATGGTTAATTCATGAGGATGCACAACTCCAAAATAAACTCAAAATCCTCTGAGATTCCCCTGATGAATTGGGGAAAATTCCTAAGGGAATGAGGAGTGAGAGGGTGCTGGTCCAGGGGCTGAGCCTGGCTTGGAGCTGCTTTCCCAGAGAAAATTCCAGCCTGGGAAGTGCTGCTTTGGCCACCATGTCCTTGTTTTAGGAGACCTGGGCAGTGAATTCCTGGAGATCCATTTCCCTGGAGATTTTAGGATTATGAACCCAGTGAGATGTGTTTCACACAAAATCCTGGCTGTGTGTGGGTTTATTCCTGATCTTGCCTGATGGGAAACGCTGCCCTTTGATCCCTGGGATCCAGCTCAGGCTGGGAGCAGATCCAGCTCTGGAAAAGAAGCCAGAGTTTCACACCTCTGAGGCTGAAACACCTTTATAAATCCTTTTTATCTTCTGCACGACAGGAAAATAAGAGGTTTTTTGGTGCTGTTCCTGCATCGTAGAATCCCAGAATCCCAGGATGGTTTGGGATGGAAGGGATTTAAAACCCATCCCATTGATGGGCAGGGACACCTTCCATAAACCAGCAGGACCCAAACCCCCTCAGGTGCAGAGCCATTCATTTATTTCCAATTCAACACGCCGATATCTTTTTCCATGTTAATGCATTTTCCCTTAAGAACGTACACAACTATTTCCATTTTTCCCATTTAATGCATTCTCCTGCTTCAAATCCCTCTCCTATTTCAGTGCCTCCTCCTATTCCAATGAATTCCCTCCACCTCCAGCCTCCCAGAGAGGCTTCCCCCGGAGCTCCTGCTGCATCCAGGACAAGCAGCCACCCCGATCCTGCTTTTTCCAGGATCCATCCCTGCCTGGGGACTTCTCCCGCATCTGCTCCGGGTCCCACCCATCCCCGTTTAATCTTTGGGAGCTGACTCACGGGGAAACGCCGGCCTCATCTGCCGGGAATGTTAAACAGAGCCTTTTTAAACAAGGGATGGAAGAAAGCGACCATCTGGCCGCAGGGAAACGTGCAGCTTCCCTCCTCCTGCTGGGAAAGGGACACAGGGACCGAGGCCAAGCCGCGCCGGGCGCCGGGGCTCCCCCACCCAAGGCGCTGCCCCAGGGTTTGTCCCCAAAGCCACTCCAGCTCTGATGGAAGGGTTGTCATGGCAATAACCCCAGGCTCAAACAATCCCGGGGAATTTGATGGGGATTAAAGCCCCAGGAGGCTGGAGAAGGGAGCCAAGAGGTGCCCTGGGAGCCGCTGGCACCTGCGCTCCAGCCACATCCCTCCGTCCCAGCCTGGGACTGAGCCTCTCCTGATGCCTCAGGTTCAGCTTTTATTTAATTTTTCAGACTCTGTGCTGCTTTAGTGTGCAGTTCTGAGTGCCACACTAAGGGTTGGTGAGCTCTCTGCACAGAGCAGGGAGACAAAACAATTCCTGCTCCAGCTGGGCACCAAGGACAAATGATCCAAACCTCAGGCCCAAGAGCACAACCAAGGTGGGCTGGAGAGAGAAAAACAAGCAGGGTGGGGCTGCCTGGGCTAAAGCTGGAATGGGACAATGAACTCCAAGGTGCAAATGGAGCAGAACTTGTCAAAGTGAGAGCCCCCGGGAGCGGCCGTGCATTTTGGGGCCATTTTGGGTCATCTTGGGTGCAGGCCTGGCTGGGCTCTGGTGCTGCCTAAGGTGGATCCATGGAGAAGATCCTTTCCATAAATCCCTGCTTTATTCTGGAGCTCTGTCCTGGGTCAGCCTTCTCAAGGCATCACCCCCATCCCTGGGGTATTCCTGGCTGGCCAGTGGGTCAGGAGGAGGATTTGCTCACTCACCCCAAGCTCTGTTTTTGGGTTAAAGCCAGGCCTCACTTTTCCTTCTTGCTCCCACAGCAGAAATGTAAAAATGGGAAAGAGCTGCTGGAAAATCCCAAATGCTGGACTGGGGAGCAGCCATTGCACAGAATCAGCTTTTCTTTCTGATTATTTTGAAATTATCTTTCTGCTGGGATCGGGGACTGAGAAAAAGCTCCATCTCAGCAGCTCCTAAAACCAGATTACAGAAGGAGTGGGGGAACTGGCTCTGATTTATCTCTGTGCTCGCTCAGCCCATCCCAAATCCCAAACCACCACTCCAGCTCTCCCACCTCTCCGAGTAGGGACCTGCCCAACCTGCCTTTCATTTATTTATCCCACAGGCATTGCTGACTTCCCTGTGATGCTACAAATCCACGGGGAAAACACCCAGAGCTGTCCATAAAGCACAGAAAAATGAGAAGGACCTCTGCAAAACGCTCAGAAAAAGAAATCCCTGCTTTTCCTGGTGCTGCCAAGGTGCCACAAGGAGCTTGGGAGAGGGGAAGGAGCTGCTTTTGCACGGGTGTTAAAATTCCCAGCACACGTGCAGGGTAGACTGAAGGGCTGATTTTATTCCAAAGGCTCCCTCATTCCTTATATCCATTTGGAGCTGGCTCTGGAGATGCTCCCAAGGTAACAACAGCCAGAGAATTTGAGACAAAGGCAAATATTTTCATCTGCTTTTCCTCAGGGATGCCATTTCAGACAAGCCTGTTCCCATCTCATCCCTGAAACTCTGAGCCTGGATTCCAGGCCTGGAATTCCAGCCCTTAGATCCATCCAGGGTGGGATTCCTCAGTGCTCCAGGGAAAAATGCAACTGGAAAAGGTGTTTTGCAACAAAGGGCACCAAAATCCCTTCAGGATCACAGACTGCTTGGATTGGGAGGGATCTTAAACCGAATTTCACCCCCTGCCCTGGGCAGGGACACCTCCCACAGGCCAGGTTGCTCCAAGCCCTGGGAGAGGCCTGGAAGGAGATGCCTCTGGAAAGGTGGGAGGCTGCAGTTCTCCTGGGCAAGGCAAAATCTGGGAGCAAAAAATTCCCTCTGCAAGCTGCTACTGGAAATTCAGAGCCTCTGCTTAGAGGAGAAAAAGGTCTAGGGAAAAAAAAAATCAACTTGAAGTTTCTGATGCTGATCTTTTGGAGGGCTTCATTCCTTTTTTTTTTTTTTTTCCTTTTTTTTTGCTCTGTCTCACTGGAAAACCAGGAATTTTTGTGGTCTAATTCCTTCCAGAACTTTGTGTCCACAGTCAGCTGCTGCCCCTTCCCCTTAGGAATTCTCCTGTAGGCTCCTTGACCAATCTCCATCCCAGCCTGGGGGAACACAATGAGTTGGAGAGGATTTAAATCCATGAAAAGCTTCCCAAGCATCTTGCAGCTCTTCCCATCAGTGCCCCAGCAGCCAGGGGTGGCCTTTCATCTCCCCACTCCCGAAATTTCAGGAGAATGAACCTATTCCCTGCCTTTGGAAATCCCTTCTCAAGTGCTCTGGAGCTGCTGGGGTAATCAGGAGAGGGATGGGCACTACTCCCTGCTCCAGGGTGGTCCCAGCATTCCACGGATTTCCCATCCCAGGAGCTGGAAAAAATCAGGGGAAACACTTGGGCAGAGCTGAGCTCTGTCCCAGTGAAATCCTCGTGGCTTTTGCCGTGCTGGGAGATCTCAGCAGGGAAATGAGGTGTGAAACTGGGAATTCCTGGGATTTCTGTCCTGCTCCTTTGGTGGTGCACCAGAGGAGAGGGAATTGTCCTTGCTGTGGTCAGGGGTGAAAATTCCAGGATTGTCACTTTTTTGGGATGCTGCAGCACCTTCCTGGGATGGATATATTGAATATGGAATGTATCACATATAAATAGAACATCCCTTTAAAAAACAAATATATCAATTATTTCCTCAGGCTTTCCTTTGCTCCAGAGCTTTCCCAAGGTCTGTTGTCCTCTGGACAAGCTCCAGCACCCAAACCAGCTGGGAATTCTCCTGCTGGGCAGGAGTGGGAGCAGGGTGGATCCCACTGAAGTTGTGCTGTGAGAGATAAAACCAGAGTTAAGATTAATCTACTGAAGATATAAACAGCACAAATGATCCCTGCAAAGTCATTTTCCTCTTCCATTTCTGCCATTAAAATAAAAACCAAAAAGGAATTACTTTTAATATCCCTGAGTGCTGGAAATGTGAACATCTTGGAAATGCCTTGGAAAGGCTGGAAAGGATCCAGTCCTGGAGCACAAAAATCTCACGCTCAAACCTCCAGTGAGGGTTTAAAAAAGTGATGGCTTGGAGCTGTAGTCATGGTGAGAAAACAAAATATATTGGGGAAAAAACCAGGAAAAGATGGGAAAAGGGGATTGAGGGCAGCCTGGATGGGGAAAAAATGAAGGGAAGGGAAGGGAAGGGAAGGGCCTTTAAAGCTCATCCAGTTCCAGGGGCAGGGACACCTCCCACCATCCCAGGTTGCTCCAAGGACGGACTTTGCCCTGGTTGAGAGCTCTGGGAGCTGGGGGAGATTTGACCACGGACCAGACGAAGCATCCCCAGGGTGCTTGGCTGAGCATCATCCCCGGGCTGGCAGGGAGCAGATTCCTGGGGGTGCCCGGTGCCAGCCCTGCCCGTGAGGAGAAGTTTGGCACCGCAGGGAGCCGCTGGTGTTTCCCCGACCGTGCCATATGCGGGGAAATGGAGGAGCGGAGGGAGAACGCCCTTTCACCACGAAAATTAAAAAAGGAAAAGGCAAAAAAAAAAAAAAAAAAAAAAAAAAAAAAAAAAAAAAAAAAAAAAAAAAAAAAAAAAAAAAAAAAAAAAAAAAAAAAAAAAAAAAAAAAAAAAAAAAAAAAAAAAAAAAAAAAAAAAAAAAAAAAAAAAAAAAAAAAAAAAAAAAAAAAAAAAAAAAAAAAAAAAAAAAAAAAAAAAAAAAAAAAAAAAAAAAAAAAAAAAAAAAAAAAAAAAAAAAAAAAAAAAAAAAAAAAAAAAAAAAAAAAAAAAAAAAAAAAAAAAAAAAAAAAAAAAAAAAAAAAAAAAAAAAAAAAAAAAAAAAAAAAAAAAAAAAAAAAAAAAAAAAAAAAAAAAAAAAAAAAAAAAAAAAAAAAAAAAAAAAAAAAAAAAAAAAAAAAAAAAAAAAAAAAAAAAAAAAAAAAAAAAAAAAAAAAAAAAAAAAAAAAAAAAAAAAAAAAAAAAAAAAAAAAAAAAAAAAAAAAAAAAAAAAAAAAAAAAAAAAAAAAAAAAAAAAAAAAAAAAAAAAAAAAAAAAAAAAAAAAAAAAAAAAAAAAAAAAAAAAAAAAAAAAAAAAAAAAAAAAAAAAAAAAAAAAAAAAAAAAAAAAGCGCCCCCAACCCAAGCCATTAGCACGGGCATTGTAGCATGAAACACAAACCCTTCCTCCCGAGCCACACAAAGCCCGGGCAGAGTAATTAATGCAATGAAAGGGCCGGGGCTTGCAGATGGAGATGCGGGAATAAAGGCGCTCCCCGGCGCTGGGCTGTCATGCATCGCATGCTGCATCTGTTATGGAAATCAGGGCTAGCGGGGCCTTTTGTTCGGGCTAAAGCCCTCCCAACAGGGATTTGGCCGCAGTAGATTTTCTTGTTATTAAACACGATTTCGGGCTAGTTGAGAGCAGATGCTGCCGCAGCGTTTGGAACTAATAACCGAGCTCGGAGCTCGCAGCATCCCCGAGAAGTCTGGGCTGGCCTGCGAGAGCGGTTCCAGCCCCGGCTCCTGCTTTGCACATGAATGCTGCTGACACCAGCTGAGCCTTCTGGGCTGCCCTGGCAGCGCCCCCGGCACCCCCTCCCCGCCCTTGCAGCGCCAGCGACAGCAGGGACACCCCAATCTCACACTCCAAACACATCTCTGCCCTCCTCGTCCCCGCCAGGCACCCGAAAAGCCACCGGACGCCACCCGTAGCATCCCAAAATTTTTTAAAAAATCCCCCTGATGTCCTCTGCGGTGGATGTTTGCCCAAGCCATGCCGTGTCAGGAAGGAGAGGACCGGAGCAGCCCGCTCGGGGATGTTGGGGTCACAATGGGAGCACACGAGGGAGGTGACAAAAGCCACCGGCGAGTCCCCGCGGCGCACATCAGCACCTAGGGGTGGTGCTTGGGATGGAATTGCCTCTGGCAGCTCCGGAGAGAAGGATCCTGGAGCTGGGATGTGCCCCAGCTCGGGGTGGGAGTGCACAGGGAAGGGGCAGAGCGGCGGTGCCGCCCCAAGCGCAGCTGGAGGAGCACATCCCGGGCTGCTTGCTCAGGAATGATCCCAGGTTTGCCAGGGAAGGGCAAAACTGCAAAAATGGAGGTGGAGAAAGGGAATTCTGGTACCGTGGGATGGTTTGGGTTGGAGTGTTAAAGATCATCCCATCCATCCATCCATCCATCCATCCATCCATCCATCCATCCATCCATCCATCCATCCATCCCCTGCTGTGGACCATGGAAAACAAGCAGGACAAAGAGCATCAAATTCATGCTGAAAAGGACAAAGAGCATCAAACACATCCTGAGAAGGACAGAGAGCACCAAAACACCTCCAAAACAGAACAAAGGGCACCAGAACACCTCCTGAGCGGGACAGAGAAGAGCAAACACCTCCTGAGCAGAAGAGAGTGCACCAAAACTCATCCTGAGAAGGACAAAGAGCACCAAAACTCATCCTGAGCAGGTCAGAGGGCACCAGACACCTCCTGAACAGGACAAGGAGCATCAAAACACCTCCTGAGCAGGGCAGAGAGCACCAAACACCTGATCAGGACAGAGAGCACCAAAACTCATCCTGAGAAGGACAGAGAGCACCAAAACTCATCCTGAGAAGGACAGAGAGCACCAAACATCTCCTGAGCAGGGCAGAGGGTACCAAACACCTCCTGAGCAGAAGAGAGAGCAGCAAAACTCATCCTGAGAAAGACAAAGAGCACTAAAACTCATCCTGAGCAGGGCAGAGGGCACCAAACACCTCCTGGACAGGACAAGGAGCATCAAAACACCTCCTGAGCAGGGCAGAGAGCACCAAACACCTGATCAGGACAGAGAGCACCAAAACTCATCCTGAGAAGGACAGAGAGCACCAAACATCTCCTGAGCAGGGCAGAGGGTACCAACACCTCCTGAGCAGAAGAGAGAGCAGCAAAACTCATCCTGAGAAAGACAAAGAGCACTAAAACTCATCCTGAGCAGGGCAGAGGGCACCAAACACCTCCTGGACAGGACAAGGAGCATCAAACACCTCCTGATCAGAACAGAAAGCACCAAACACCTGATCTGGACAGAGAGCACCAAAACTCATCCTGAGAAGGACAAAGAGCACCAAAACTCATCCTGAGCAGAGCAGAGGGCACCAAACACCTCCTGAGCAGAAGAGAGAGCACCAAAAGTCATCCTGAGAAGGACAAAGAACACCAAAACTCATCCTGAGCAGGCCAGAGGGCACCAAACACCTCCTGAGCAGACAAACCTCAGCAAACCCGTGCTGCTGTGCCAGGCAGGAGCGGGTGACAGGGCAGGGCAGAGGGCAGTGCCCATTCCCACCTCACGGATGTGCTGCTCCCATCGGCTTTGGCAGCAGCACGGGGAGATTTCCCTACACGCCAGACAAGAAATGAGTCACATCTGCTTCAAGGCAAGTCCTGAACCCAATTTGCAGCTATTCCAGCCAGGATGAGGTTAATGGCTCTGCTCGGAGTANGCCCAGACCCCTGTCCGGGGTTGGGGGCACGAAGAGGAATGTCTTGGATTCCGACAGGACATATTCCTGAAAAAAGGGGACACATTCCCGAAGAAAGGGGACACATTCCTGAAAAAAGGGGACACACTTTTGAGGAAAGGGGACATATTCCTGAAAAAAGGGGACACACTCCCAAGGAAAGGGGACACATTCCCAGCGCTCTGGATCAGGCCATGAGGCGCAGAGTTGTAGGAAAAAGGGCTCCATCCCCTTTTCCCAGCCCCTCCGTGGTTGTTGTCACCTTGCTCTCAGCTCCGAGGTCACAGCTAACCCTCCTTCTACACCCTCTTGTCCAATTCCCCCGTGCAGTTTTACCAGCCAAGATGGCGCCAGGCCCGTGAGGGGACCCGCCATCTTAGGCCAAATGGTGCCCAGTTTCGCCCTGCCACCACAAAATGGTGCCCAGCACCTCCCTTCTCCTCTCTCCCTTCCTGTTCCAGCCACTGTCACAGCTCCCTGGAGGTGTCCCAGGGTGTCACTGCTGATTTTTCACTTTCATGGCAGAGGACTTGACTTGGCATCCTCTTCCCCCACCCTGGGACACCCCAAGGCACTCCCAGGACCCCCAGGCCCAGGTGCTGCCCTGGATCCCAACCCTGGAATTCCAGCCCTTGTCTTTATTTATCCTTCTGCTCCTTCACTTTCTGGTGTTTGCTCAAGTCGAGCCTCCTCGTGCTGGGGGTGAAGCTTTTATTTGGGTTTTTTCCTCAAAAATCCAGGTGGCCCTGGCTGAGGCCACACGCCCAGGCCCACAGGGCATAACTTGACCCCCCACTTGTAAATATTTCATAATATTCACTGTTATCACCATTATTTAATTGCAAACACACTGAAATTCCCCTTTATATCAGAAATGCATACTGCAGGGGGTTACTGCTACCGCCCCACTCCCTCATTTTATATTTTACTGTAAAATGAGTAAAATGGTAACTTTTATCCCAAAATGGCAGCTGGAGGCTCAGGACTGGCTCCAAGGGGGCTGTTCCCAGGAAAAGGAGCCCAGGAATGTGGTTTAACCAGGGAATGTCTCTGTTTGCTGTGGGATTAAAGTCTGGTTTAGGGGCTTTGCTCATCCCTTCCTCATTCCCATGGGAATGATCCCGGTGCTGGTGCCACCTCCAGAGCAGGACAGGTGACCATGGCAGAGCAGGAACCCTCCTGAAAGGATTCATCCCCTTTCCATGACTGAAAAACTGGGAATTCCTTGCCAACCTCCACAGCAAATTGTAACAGAAGGAGAGTTAGGAGCACATTCCAGAATTTGTGCCATGAGGCAGGTGGAGGGCTAAAAACCCATTTCCCCACTTGGAATTCTTTCTTCACAGATCCTTTGGAAAACTGGGTGAGATCTTTTCTCCTCAGATTATTTCTCATCCCTCATCCTCCAAGATCATTTAGGGAGGATAAACAAAAACACTTGGCAGAACATTCCTTGTGCCAGATCCTGAGGATCAGGATCCAAGGTCATTTTGGACACTTTAGTACCTGCTGGGAAGATGAAGGAGCTGCAGGAAAAAAA
>VZRH01007330.1:37960-52812 GCA_013397555.1 Urocynchramus pylzowi | reverse complement strand
AAAAAAAAAAAAAAATTTCTGTTTGAGCTTTTAAATTGGCAGCAGCCACTGTTGCAACTCCAGCCTCTCCATGGCTTTTTCAGGAAGGCTGGCACAAGAGTGGGATGAGATGGAGAATCCCTGGAAAAATAGGTTCATAAATCTTTTAAGAAAGGAGTTTGTAAGGAAGAAACTAAATGAGCTGAGAATTACTTGTTTTTCAGCAAATAATCTCTCCCTTAGGAGAGGCTACGTGAGGATGAAGCAAAGAAATGCCAGAACCTGACCCCGAATCCACCAGAGTCCCAAAATACCCTTGGAGCTTTCAGCCACCACCAATCTGGGTGGGAAAAACCCTAAATATTCATCAAATATCCCAATTTCAGCACATTAAATTTGGGTTTATTTCCTTTCTGGAGATGGTTTGAGAGTCCTTAAACAGCACCTTCCTAATCCACCCCGTTTGGGTTGTGACCATGCCACACTGGGGACCACACTGGCCACGTTCCTGTGACCCAGGAGCACCGTGAAACATCCAAAATTCCTACAAAATTTGGGGGATCTCCAAACTGGAGGGGCCAGGAAGAGACATTTCTATTCTTCCACCAGGAGCCAGGGCAGAGCAGCTCAGAGGGAGCAGAGGAGCCACAAAGCCCAGCTTGCAGCTCATGCAGAATTCCCTGCCAAGCTCTGGTGAAATCCCAGGAAAAGCAGCAGGAGCCCATGTGGGACCACAAGGGTTGGGATGAAGCCAAAAAGAGCGGCCCAACTGCTCCTCCAGCGTTTGCAGCTCTGATAAAGATGCCACAAACCCTCCAAGAGGAACCATGAATTGGGAAAAATCCTTTAGGGAAAGAGGTTCCAAGGAAGGGAGGAGTGGAGCTGTTCCTGCTGGCTCAGTTTTGGGTCAGTGACCCACGAGCTGTGTCCAAATCCAGCACTCAAGGGCTCCTCAACCTGGCACAGACAGAAACACCAAAGACACCTTCAGAGGCAAGGACAGGGAGAGTTTGGGTAATTAATTAACCCCTCACTCATTAATTACAGCACCTATAGAGCTGCTGGGTCATCAGGAACATCAGGACAGCCTCAAGGAACAGGGAGATGAACGACTGCTGGGGATTCTGAGATTATGGGATTCTGAGATTATGGGATTCTGAGATTATGGGAGCACCACAGGGAGACAATTCCAAACCTTCCTGCCTGGACTGACACCAGGAGAAGCCCTTGGGAGGGGAGGATGAGCTGCAGGTTCTGTGTCCCAACAGGATAAAGGAATTCCAGGAGAATTCCAAGGATCTCCCAGTAGTGACAGCAACAGGGACAGATGGAAACACCAAAGACACCTTCAGATGGCAAGGACAGGGAGAGTTTGGGTAATTAATTAACCCCTCACTCATTAATTACAGCACCTATAGAGCTGCTGGGTCATCAGGAACATCAGGACAGCCTCAAGGAACAGGGAGATGAACGACTGCTGGGGATTCTGAGATTATGGGATTCTGAGATTATGGGATTTTGAGATTATGGGAGCACCACAGGGAGACAATTCCAAACCTTCCTGCCTGGACTGACACCAGGAGAAACCCTTGGGAGGAGAGGATGAGCTGCAGGTTCTGTGTCCCAACAGGATACAGGAATTCCAGGACCACTCAGAATTCCAAGGATCTCCCAGCAGTGCCAGCATCAGGAACAACCCTCGGCTGGGAATGAGTTTTTCTGGCAAAGAACAACCTGCAAGCTGAATTTGAAAATGTGAAAATTCAGCTTGAGAGGCAAAGCAAAGCAACCCCCACGTGTTTGCTTTGCTCCTCTGCCTCTGGCATTTTTGGGAAACAACTCTGGGAAGAAACCCACAGCAAAGTGGAAAATTTAATGCCCAAAAGGCTGTTGCAAGAGAAAGATTCCTATTCAAACCCCAGCACAATTATCCCCCAAAACACACAATTATTAATGAACTACCACACAAAGGCCATTTCCACTACAAGAAAATTCCTTTTTTTGTTTTTTAATTCAAAGAAAAAATGGTATTTTAATAAATACTGCAGAAACATTAACCAAACATACAAAGTGACTTCAACAATTAAAAAAAAAAGTAATGAATGTCCTGCTTTATAACAGTTATAACTTATTTTTCCACAATATTTAAATACAGAAAGAAGCACTTACCAGCTATTTTGTAATACTGCCCTAAGAGCACTGTTGCATCAGTTAAAAGCTTATTATGGTGGTCAAAAATGTCCTTTTTTTTTGTGGGAAATAACCAGAATGGGAGTGAGATTTGTCTTCTTTTCTCAGATGAAACAAAGTGCTGGGAACACACAGAACTGAGATTTAATTATGAGTTCATCTTTACCTTTGCACGAGTGAACAGAGCTTTTAAACACTTCAAAAATGAAGCATCACCATTGGGAATGAAATGCTTGTCCTCCACAAGCAAAAACCAGCCTGCTCAGAGCTTTGTCTCCTTCCTTTGGGAGAAGTTTGGTGAGTCAGGAAGAGTTGCAAACCATTGGAAAAGGCTGATTTAATTCAGTGTAACAACAGCAGAAAGGGATTGGACTGAACCAGTTCACCCCATTTCAGGATTGGGGGCTGGATACTTTTGTGTTAATCCTAAAAACTAAGGGCAGTATCCAGTTCCCACTGGGGACCCCTTAAGGCCTCACAGTTCTTCAGACCCCGTTTCCTCCCCAGAATGAGGAGCACCACAAAAGGCTCTGCTGGCTCATTTGCAGGTTTTTGAGGGGTATTTTTGTTTTTTTCTTTTTTTTTTTTTTTTTTTTTTTTTGTTGTTTNAGGTTTTTTTGGGGTTTTTTTTTTTTTTTTTTTTTTTTTTTTTTTTTTTTTGCAGTGAACCACATCCCAGAACAGCATTTGTCTGCAGCTTTCTGCAGGACCCATGGGCTCTCCAGCTCCTGGGAGAAGCCCAAGGGGGTTTTTGGGGCTTCCCCAGGTGGGCAGTAAGGCTTAAGGAACAATCAGGGCTGGAAAACCACAAATCATTTGCCATCACAGCTCTCAGCACCTCCCACTTGAACCTACAGCAACGAGGCCACACAGAACACCAGGACTGGGCACCAACTCCACTCCACATCACAACCACAAAGAGGAACAGCCGAGTCAGAGCCCCGCAGGGCTGCTGTGCCCCCACTCCCCTCCCCCCCAAACTGGATCCATCTCATTTCCACGGAAATCCTGGGAATCCTCAAACAGTTGTCTTCATCCCCACCGTGGATCAGGAAGGCAAAACTCCAGACTTCTCCAAAATTTTCCTCTAGGTGACACACACGGCCTCGGTATCCTCTCCATTTTCACAATCAGCTACTAAAAAAAATGAGATCAAATCCTTTGGAAAACCAACTCTAAGGTCACAGGGATAGTTCCTTAATGAGAAGGGCGTATTAATAACGTCTTCATTAAACAAAAAAAAAAAAAAAATCCCATTAAAGTATTATTTGAATGAAATCAAAGTGGTAGCATCCAGGAGCAGAGCGTTACTAAAAGAAACAAGCACTGTCCATGACATCTCTCCTTTGCAGGGTTATTTTCCCAATCATTCTCTCTTCTCTCAGCACATTCAAACGTTTTCCCTTTTATTATTATTTTTTTGGCATTGTCTTCAACAGAAATTCCTGATGCCACCTCTCTCAGAGCCTTTTCTTCCTGCTGCTCAGTCCTTAAGTACAGTCTCACACAGCAGGAGAAGTCTCCATGAAAGCACTGGCAAAGCCCTCATTAAACACCCTGTGGCTGTGACTTCATTGAGCTCCAACCCCCTCCTGGATCTTCCTCCTCCTCCTCCTCCTCCAGGAAATCCCAGCTCCTTCACATCACCGTGCAACTCTTGGCTTTGTCCTTTCTCAAGTCCGTGGCCACTGTGGACAGTTCTGGCCTGCCAGGCATGTGTGAAATTCGCTTTGTGGCCCTCTGAGATTTGTTTCGTTTCACATTTTTGTTTGTTTTGTTCACACACGCCAGGGTGGCGACGTGAAAAATGTCTCTGACACTGTTTTCTGACTGTAAGGCTGAGCATTCGATGTATGTGGCTGCTCCAATCTGTTTGGCCATATTTGCACCCTGAGGGGAAAAAGGAACATGTGATCAATACCAAGTTGTGCAAAATCTTCAGCAATCCTCACAATCCCAGCTCAGCGCTGTTTCCCTGGAAAAGCCAAAGCTAATTTGGGAAAATAAACAGAGATTTGTTTGCAGGAGGAGTTAAACAAGTGTCCAAGCATTATCTGCTGTGCTGGGAAACACAAATTGGGAGAGAGGAGCAGCTCAGTGACTGCAAACAGCTGAGTGAGGCCTTTTCAGGAGTTTCACCTTCACCTGAATCTGGGAATTTGCTGGAAAATCTGGCAGCTCCAGACTGAAGCCTGAATCTCCAAAGAAATTCTGTGCCTTAAGGAATAAGCAGCTGCCCTGAGATGCAGCAGAGCCCCTGTTCCAGCTCCAGGAAGAGGGCAAAGTTCTTAGGGAAATGCGTTCTGGGAGAGTTCTATCAACTTCCTGACAGGGAAAAAAGGGGAAAAGAACACGAGGAATTATAGGGGCCCTTCTTCAGTGATTTTAAGAAGTCAAAGCAGGGATATTTGTTCCAGCAGAACAAGGCAAACAACCCAACACGTGACAGATGACAATAGCCCAGGATCCCATGGTGGATTTTGCTGCTGGAACACAATACAGCTTTATGTGAAAAACCAGGAGCTGTTCCAAGGGAATTTGATTTCTGAGGGGTGAATCTTTACTAAGTTACAAAAAACCAACCACATCCTTGATTTTGCTACTGAACACAATACAGCATTAAGTGAAAAAACGGGAATTGTTCCAAGGGAAATTTGATTTCTGAGGGATGAATCTTTACTGAGTTACGAAATCCAACCACATCCTTGAGGTGCCACTCCTCACACACCCCCGTGCCTGCCTCCAGCCCCAGCCTGATGGCACCAGTGCCTGGGCATCCAGCCTCCTGTTTGCCCTGCAGTGATGCAGCCCCTTATCAGTGGCAGGGGGGAGAGGCTGATAAGGCAGCAGGAGCTTGTGGGAGCAGCCCTCCCCACAGTCAAACATCTCAGCTCCTCCTCAGCTGAGCCTCAGAAATGTTTGCTCAGGTGGAGCTGCCTGAACTGGGAGGCTGGAGCAGGGTGTCACCAGCCTGTCCTTACCCTCCCAGTGCTTCCTGCTGGAGTTCAGAGGAATGGGAAAGCTCTGACTCCATTCCAGGCAAGAGAATTTAGAAGAAGTTGTGTCCTCTGTGTTCAGCTGACTCCTGTTCCCCAGGGGTACAGGCTGAGCTGTGAATCCAGGGGGAAAAAATCCACCTGCCAGCAGAGTTTTGATCACTCATGGAAAGACTTGATTTTACACAAGTCCTGCCATTTGCCAGTGTAAACATGCTGCATCCTTAGTAACCCCACATCAGGAGCTGCTGCTGCTTTGGAAAACATGAGGGATAAACCATCCCAAACTGGTTGCTAAAGACACTGGGGTGACTCGTGGAGGTGCCATTGTGCCTCCCACAGGGTGATTCAGCTGCCATGAATGATCACACACATGTGAGTAATAAAGGGAAGCTCACCTCAGAGCAGTTTCCCTGTTCCCTACATCCTGCTCTCTCCCATGACCTGATTCCTTTCCCTTTTCTCTCCTCTAATGCCTGGCTCCAAACTTCTCCCTTCCCCAAGAGCAAAGAACTCATCAAGAATTAAGATGCCTTCTGGTGCTGCTGCACCTTCAGAAGGAAGGACAAGGGGTTTTTTAAGGAACTGGGGACAGAATTTAGTCCAATATAATGTCATGATTCTAAAGTCAAACAACATTCAAATCTGAAGTCTGCAAACAGCAATTTTACCAATTTGTCAGTGAATAAACAGGATGTGTCACCTTTCAGCTACATTTTTGGCGTGTGCAGGCACAGAAAAGCACCAAGTTTTTAACAACTCACCTAAAAAGCAATTTGCAACCAAAAAGACAACAATTTATAATGTTTAAAGGGACGATTTTATGATGCATTTAGGGACTGCAGGATCTCCTTTAGTCCTAAACAGCTTCCAAACCCACCTCCACCCACACCAGCGGTGCAAATCTGCCTTTTAGGCTGCACTGGTGTCATCATGAGGGAGAAGCTGGTCACAGTGAGGGCTGCAGTGACAGAAAAGGGGTTTTTCCTCCCTCCTGAAGGACAGAAAAGGAGGTGGCCCCTACCTGGTCGTAGGACACGGGGGTCTGCCTGTGGTTGGAGAGCTCCACCAGCGTGCTGACGTCCGTGCGCAGGTCCGACTTGCAGCCCACCAGGAGCATCTTGGTGTTGGGGCAGAACTCCTGGATTTCCCCTTTCCACTGGAAAATTGAAAGTTGTTAATTGTTGGAACCCTGGCTGCTGAGAATTTTAGGGTTTCTGTGCTGACAGGCACTGACCCCCAAGAGAACACTGCATTTGAGGCCGTGGAGAAGGCTTCTAAAATTAAATGACAGAACTAAAATTATAGGTGTGTCATTTGAATAGAAGTGTCTAATATCACACAGTAGAAAACTTAAGAGTTTAAAGTTTTATACTGTAATAATATATATATAAAACAAGATAGTTTTAAGACAAAAGCTAGTCCTTCTCCATGGGTTTGGGTGGTATTGTGTAATTAGATAAAAAAAGCCACATTACGAGCTATGAGTAGTTAGTTACTAACTTAAAAATATAGTTAGTTACTAACTTAAAAATAAAAATAACTTAGGTGTAATTTCTTAATTAGACAGTTTATCCTTAAGAAAACCTTGTAAAAAAAGAAATAGAACTCCATTTTTAGTTTGTTCAAGTAAAATACTGTAGAACTCACAGTTTGCAAAACTGTAATATAAATAAAAACTAATAAACCTCTAGGTCCAAACAAAAAATACCATCTCACACATTTAATCCCAACCCTAACAAAATAAAAAGATTAAACTCAACAGTTAGTGTTTAAATCCAAAGAAGCAACGGGCAACAACTTTAATCAGTCCTGACGTCCCAGGCTGAAATATTTTTATGTAATGGTTGGCTTTGCCTTCAAGGTCATTTTTTGAAGGCATCAGCTCCAGCAGAACTTGGTCAAGGATGAAATCTTCCTATCTCACACACTCATGAATTCCCCTGTCTTACTAATCAGGAGGGAATGAGTTGAGATTATTTATCCACAGGAGCAAAGGTTTGCAGAGCTGTTGTTTCTCACACCCAGCCCCAGCCAGTGTGACAAACTGGCTGTCCCCACCTTCCCTTGTACAACCATAACACCAGCAGGGCTAAATGTGGGTTCACTGCTGCATTCTCACCCCTAAAACCACACAAATCTGTCCCAGGTGAAACAGCAAGGAGCCCCTCAGCCAGAACTTGGGATAAATTCATTGGGTTTCATCTTTCTACAAGGTTATGTTGAGAAATCAAAGCCAAAACTTCACAGCATAATCCAAACAGATGATACTCCATAAAATTTAAGGCTGCAATTTGGGTTTAAAAGCATTTTAAGAAAAATCACTTGCAGAATTAAGTAACCAGCATTAGAAGGGACAGAAAAACCACAGTTCTGGATGCTTTTTGATACAGACAGGGTAGTTTTAACTATTTTTTGTAGGCCATTCAGAGCATTGTAAGGCACTTTATCCCAGTGAGACAAGAATCACTGGCCCCAGCCTCAGGAAAAAAAAGGAACTTCATGTCATTAAGCCCCAAAGCCACTGTGAAGTTGAGTCATGGTCAGCAGCCAAGGAGAGGAGCAGGAGCACCCTGCAAACACAGAGCTTGACTATGAAAATTCCGTGTTTGAGCTCGTGGGAAGTCTGACACAAGCTCAGATCAGTGATCTCACCACGGGCTTGGGGCAGGGCTGCATTTCTGTGCCACTGCAAGCTCTGCTGGTGGCTTCCAGAGGCATTTGTCACTGCTCCTTCCAACGTCAGGCTCACAAATTATGTAAGGCTGTGGCAGAAGTCCAAACACTTGGCAGACAATTTTTACCCAGCAAGGTTTCCCAATCCTGTTACAGGAACATGCGAGATACAATTTCTTACAGCACCTCACACCACCCTCAACAATTCCTTGCTGTCCCAGGGCTGAGGAATGAGAATTTCCTTCAGCTCCAAGCGTCCATTACAGAGTTTTTGTTTTCAATTAACATCCACCCCTTTCAAACAAATGACCTCAAATTAAAGCACCCTCCTGTCATCGCTCCATTTAAAGAAACAAAGTGGAAGTTTCCAGTGTAGGAACAGCAGCACTGCAGGGATTTCAAGATGAGCTTCTCCAGCAGAGCTCTGTGCTCAGGGCTTGCTCAAACACTTGCCTTTTTTAGGACACTGTCCAGGGTTTCTGGCCGACTGATGTCAAAGCAGATCAGGACAGCATCGGAGTCGGGGTAGGAGAGCGGGCGGACGTTGTCGTAATAAGGAGAGCCTGCAGGGAAAACAAACAAATCTTCATTAATTGCTGATTTCCTCTTCCTGCAGTCATTCAGACAGCCTGGAGAGGCTTTCAGTGATTCCCCCCTCAGTGATCCATCACCCACCAAAAGCTCGGGATGCTCCCAAGGAGAGGGAAACAGGCTCAGCTGAAGTTTAAGGCCCAGCATTAACCTGCAGGAGAACAAATCCTCCAACCTCAAAAGGCTTTTTCTAAAGCAGATTTGAAATGCCTCAGTTTTGATTTGTCTAACAGTTAATTTAAAACAAATAGCTGCAAGTGCAAAAAGCATCTTTAGCTGTCACACTGGCAATGTTTAGAAGAAACTCTAGCTTCAAATTAAAGAACTTGTTGCAGGAAACAGATTTCCAGCAGGGAAAAATCCCAATCCTGTGGGCAGGCACTCAAGTTATTTGTCACAAAAAGCCTCATTAATCTGTAAACCAATAAAGCTTGCAATAAATGTTTATGTTTAGCCCATAAACCAGATTTTTATCAACAAGATCAAAGCTAATTTAGTAATCTGGGGCAACAGATGTAGGTACAGTGCTGCTCTTTGTGCTTGTTTTACTTGCAGGCCTGTGAAGGGACTTTCTGTTTTCCTCAATAACAATCATGATGTGGAGAGTTAAAATCTGTCCAGAGCTAAAAATCGTATTTTAATCATCTGGGGAATCTGGCAACAGGTTTGGGGGGGAAAGAAAAGAAAAAAAATCTTGGTTTTTTCTAAGAAGTTGCTCAAGCACCATGAGGTTTGGCCTTAACAGTGCTGAGCTTCAATTCCTGAGGAAAATACATTTCTTAATGAATTTGAAAGGGCATTTAAACCAATTCAGTGGCCCAGCAGGGCAAGGGCCTGGGCAACTTAAAATTCATTTCCTCAGCCATCATACATCCTTATTTCTGTAAATCCTAAAATACAGCTGACCCTAAAACACAGCATGGAACACCCACCACAAGAACCCAGTTTCCAGGAGTTTGGGGGGTTATCAGCTCATTATCCCACGGATTTCCCAGCTCTCCAGAACTAACTGGCTGTAAGGTCTCTGATTATTGACTGGATTAAAGGAATTGCTCAGGTTTTTCCCTGACAGACAGCTCAGGCTGTTGCACAAGGAATGGTGTGAAGGGCTCGCAGATGACTTCACTTGGAAGGCTTCTCCTGCACGGGAAAGGAGGCAAGAATCCCAGGAATGTTGTTTTTGAAATGAGGAATAACACATGGGGAGTGAAGCATTACCAAAGTAGGTAGCAGAAGGTAATTTGGTGAACGAGAAGGATTTAATTTGAATGCTCATCTCTGTAAATGATGTCAATCTGACAGAGCTGTCAGAAAAGGCTCTTCACACCCCACTTCAGCTGAATTCAGCACAAATGACACGTTGGGAACAAATCTCAGCGAGGTGACCCGGAGTTAACCACTCACTGCAGCTATCAATGAGCATTTTCCACTGCTAATTACACCCCACTATCTCCAGCACTGCTGTTACAGCCCTGTCCTGCAGCCCCAGGGCTGGGTTATTTACCCTGGAGCCCCAGGGCTGGGTTATTTGTCCTGGACACAGAGGAACTGCAGCACCAAGTGCCACTAAGAGCCACCTGGGTGACATTAAAGCACTGCCACACATTAAAGTCTCCCCGAGTCCAGCAAGCAAGGGCAGGATTGAGGGAACCCTTAATGGGTGCTGGCTAGAAAGGAGTCTCAGCAAAGCCTCACCCAGAAACTCATTCCTCACACAAATACCTCTGGGCTCACTCAGCAGCTCCAGGGATCCCATTTATGTCCAGGAGATGGATTTGTGCTCACAGAGTCCCCACCTCCAGCCCCAAGACTCCTTCCCACCCCGGCAGCTGGAGCCGCTTTGCTTGGAAGGTTTTTCTTTCCCCCCTGCTTTGAATTTCTCCTATTTCAGATGCTGAGCTGGAATAAAAGCACTTTTAGCAAGCTTAGGAGGGATATTCCCCAGCTCTTCTCCAGGCTGGTGTCTGGCAGAACAAACAGAGCCCATTTCAACTCCTCGAGCTGCAGGATCCACAAAGGAAATTTCCTGCTCTCATTTATAACCAAACCTTTATTCCTGTGCAAATAAAGAGGGGCTGCAGCCCTCACTGTGCAGGCCTATTCAGGCTGGCATTTTCATGCCTCTGCCCAGAGAAACCCTCAGAAGGCAGGAATGTCAGGAATGAGGCTCGCTCAAGTCTGAACAGACAACTCCAGCACAGCCCAGCCAGGCTGCTCCCTCTTTTTCATGTTCCCTTGCAGATCTGAAGCTGTGCCAACCCTCGAAAACAGAAGGAGAATGTGGAACTGGAGCCATGGTATTTGTGGGGAGAGAAAAAAAAAAGCCTATTTGTGTTTGGGATTCTGTTCCTGCAAAATAAAACATTTTTGGCAAGGACAACATGGGTGGTTTTTCAGTTTTATCAAGGAGTTGCTGATAAGGCTGTAGTTCATTTTCCTTTGTGCTGGACATCTATTCCAGCTGCAATCCTCCTTTTTTTAATTTGTTTGGCAGCTTCAACAATTTCAGCCAAAAATACTTGCAACATTAAGGATGGTCTGCTTTTAAAACCTTATGTTTCATGCAGAGTCCAACAAAAACTCAGCTTTTAGTCTGAAATAAAACCCCTCCCCAGCAATATGGTTGGGTTTGGCCTAGAGGGGATGCCAAGCTTAGCTTTAAATAATGCTATCTTAATAAAGAACAGAATTACATCATTAAAAGCTGAAGACTATTTCATTTTTGGGTGTTTTAGAATCACTTGAAGGTGCTGGATCAGGAGTGGTGTTTGGCTGGAAGATGCAAAGGCACCAGGAGGGTTCAGCTGCACATCCTGAGGCCAGGAGGGCTCAGTAACAGGCAAGACTTTCCTATTTCCACACCAGCAAGCAGCCACCAGGAATTAGGCTTTGGAGCCTTTTGGAGCCCAGTCAAGTGAAAAAACAACAGATGAACAGCAGCATTCTCACTCCCAAACCCTTGGGCTCACTAATTATCCCAGAAAACACAGCAAACACTGCCTGCTCCAAGGAGCTGATTCAGTGCTGATGGTTTTCCTCCTTCAAAAAAAAAAAAACCAAAAAAAAACCCCCAAAAAACCCCCAAAAAACCTGGGATGGTTGAGGTGGATTTTCAATGCAGGTTATCTCCAAGCAAAGAGATATCAAAATATTCAGAGTTTTTTGTAGGATCACACCTCCAAGGGAAAACTTTGGGAGGGCACTTGGCATTCCCAGGTATCAATTCTAATTGATTCCCTTGTAAAAGTTATAAGAAAACCCTGCAAAAATGGGCAATTAAAACCAGAAAATCACAGAATTCAACAAGAGAACTGGGAGGCAAAGACAGCAATTGGACTTTTCCTTTGCAGTCCTTACTGCCAGGGAATTCAGGGAATTAGCAACTTTAATTCCTCCAAGTTTCAGCTTTCTCCTGAAAGGTTTCAGCACGAAACTTTCCAATTAATTTCTGTTTGTATATGGACACTGAGTACATTGTATACAGTCAAAAATCACAGCAAAACTAACTTGACTCTCAGCTCCAAGGCCCTTCTGGATTTAATTACTTGCTAATCCCCAGCAGTTGTAAGTATTTCTGGCCCTGTTGAGAATTATTTTATTGGAGTAGCCACGGTTCAAGCAATAAAGAAACCCCCTAAAACACATTTTAGGGAGACACAGGTATGTACACCTAATTAATGGTATTTCTAAGCCACAGCTGCTGTTGTCCTAGCAAGAAATATAAATATCAAAGGAGCCAAAAAACTTGATAAATGCAGATTAAGTGGTAGATAAAGACAACTAATACAGATTTTTTTTCCTTCACAGTGGCCCTGAAAGTACAAGATGAAGCTTTAATCTGGAGAAACTTTTAATATTCCACCTCACACAAGAAGCAGAGCTCCCAAACAGCTCAACACTGCCACATGTTACCACAGAGCAGAGTAATTTATGGTGTAGTGAGATTGCAACCAGACATTCCTGCTTTGAGAGAGGGCTGGTAGTCCCAAACCCCATTGAAATTCTACTTGGCAAGTGCTTCCCTTAATGCTGTGGCTAATTTAAATCCTTCTAATGACTTGCAGAACTAGACAGCACCAGCAAACATTTGAATAATGAACCTTCCCGTTCCATTCCACTCTTACTTGTCCCATATTCCTATGGGCAAATCCAAGATGCAACAACAACTCCCCAATGAATTTTAAATTTTCTATCAGTTGCATGACACCTAGAAGTTCTCTGGTAAAAGCACATTATTATCGTTGGTATATAAAGAATTATAAACCAAAACTGTGGCAGCAGGGCCTGTCCTCACCCTCACACAGCTATTTTAACCAATGGCCACAGCTTTTTTGATTTTCCCAGTGAGCAAAAAAGGAGTTGGAGGTGGCAGTACATCCTTCCAAAGGATTCACTGCAAAACCTAATTATCAATTTTAATTCAAGGGGCTAATTGGCAAGATGATTAAATGCTCCCAGTTAAAAAAAGAGTTCAAGGTGGTTAAATGCTCCCAGTTTAAAAAAGAGTTAAAGGTGAATACAAAATACTTCCAAGATGACTCAATCAGTATCTGCAGCATATTGCAAAAAACTCAATTAAACAGCATCTTTCCCCCCTCCCAAGAGATATTCAAGCACCACAAAACCTGCAGCCCTCACCTCCCCCGTGTTGCAATGATCAGCCATCTTTTGAAGTTAATTAGATTTAGTCCTGCTCTAAAAATGCCATTCAGACATCTCTTCTAACTCAGCAGAAGAGCAGGACAAAGACTTGTAAAAATTAAATTACCAAGACTTTCAGATAAGGCTAAAACACTCCCTTATCTTCTGCTGTCTCTTATCTGCTGATGAGATTTTGCTCTGGGTTAATGGGCTTGGGCAGAGCTGGCTTTTTGCACTGGGTGAGAAGGGATGTTGTACACGGAGCCAAAATTCCTCATCCAGAGTCCCACAGCCAGAGGATCCACTCAGTAACACTCTGTAAAACCAAGCACTGGGTCTTTCAAGTATTTCCTCTTCACTTTGGGATGTCAGACAAATCACCCACTTGGGCTCAAGCTTCTGACTCAATCACATTTTCTCTGAGTTCCAGGACAGAGGACAAAGGCTGGCAGGTGTTTTTTCTTCCACTGCTTTTGTCTTTTGAAGTGCTAGGGAATATTTCATTCCATGGGTGTCTCCAGCCTTTGACAAACAGATTCCAAACCTTCCCACGTCCAGCCTGCGTGTGTGTTGTATGTTAATAAAGATAACATTTTCCAAAATAACTAATCATTTTTAATAAGCCCTTGCTCCATAGTTCCAGCCAGCTTAGTAATCAGCATGAAAGCTCCAACCAGACATACTCCAGAAATCTGCAAGTCTCACTTGGCATAAGATGAAGAAAAAAAAAAAAAAAATCAGCTCAGAGCAAAGCTGATACTGGTTGTGGGCAGAGGCTGCCTTTTCCCAGTAATCGTGTTGCAAGAATTTGGAATCATTTCCTCAACAGCAAGAGGGAAGCCAACCCGCCGCCTAAACTCCTCTTTTAAACAGGGATTAACATTTTCATTCCTGGTAAAAGAACTGCTGTCGCACTGAGGAGGAACTGCCGGGTCCAAATTCAGCATTAAGGAGCCATCTACACAGAGAAAAGAGAGGGACTGCGTGTTCTGCCAAGTTCCTGCAGGTTTTTTTGCCAATCAGCTCTGCAGATGATGTTGATCCACACCTCTGGTAATGGTTCCTGGTGTCATCCCCCCCTGGACATCCTCAGCTCTCCACAGGCAGAGCCACACTGGCTCCCCACGCTCCTCTCCAGCACTGAGGCAGCAATTTTGGGGTGCTCCCTCACGCCCCTGGCTGTAAGTGCAGCCCAATTATCCAAATTATCAACGACAGGCGGATCTAGAGGAGCTCCTGTCTCAACATGTGAGCAGAGCCAGCCAAACACCAAACCCCTCAACCTTGGAGGCGTCTGAGCCGGTTTCTTCCAGGTAAAACTGGAAGAATGAAGAGTCTGACGGGGGAAAGGATGGTTCCCTCTGCATCCCAGAGAATCAGAGATAAATTCTAGAGGTTTTCCCTAAAAGCCGTCCCTGGCCTTAGAGACTCTCTAGAACACTGGGAAGAAAGGTGCTACGTTTAGTAAAAAAACCAAGGAGGCCATCAGGAGCTCCAAAGCGAGCTGAAATAATTCACCATTAGCACATAAACAGCTTTTCCCTCTCCTAGGAGGCAAAGCGGGGTGTGCAGGCGGCAGAGGAGCCGAGGTACCCGCGGAGCTGCCCAGAAAGCTCCTTCCAGCCAGGCAGGTGAGAACACATTCCCCTGCAATGCTGACAAACCGCTTCCCGGAGCCTTGCCCACACCCTCAGCCAAGCAGATCCTGCAAGGATAGCCGAGATTTTTGTCCAAAAGCCGTCAGAGAAGCAGCCGCATGCGGAGCCCGGCAGCCCCGCC
>VZRH01007330.1:20862-37403 GCA_013397555.1 Urocynchramus pylzowi | reverse complement strand
AGAGGTGGCCCGGGGTCCCTCAGGGGGTGCCCAGTGCCTCGGGCTGGTTTGAGGGATGCTGGGGAGAGCTGAGGAGAGCAGGGGGCTGAGGGGAATGAGGAGGGATGAGAGAGAGACGAGAAGGAAGGGCTGAAAAAGGATGAGGAGAACTCAGGAAGGATGAGGAGAGCTGAGAAGGGATGAGCAGAGCTGAGAAGGGATGAGGAGAGATATGAAGGGATGAAGAGAGCTGAGAAGGGATGGTGCTTGTGATGGTGGGCAAAGGGGCTTTTCCCTCAAAACATGGTCACAAGGAGTGTGTCAGGATATCACAGAACCACAGAATCTCATGGAATTCTCTCAGTGAGAAAGTACCACAAGGATCATGGATCCATCCCCTGTCCCGCCACAGACACCCCAAAATCCCACCCTGGGCATCCTGGCAGCACTGTCCAAATGCTCCTGGAGCTCTTGGGAATGTGCCCATTCCCTAGGGAGCCTGGGCAGTGCCCAGCACCCTCTGGGGGAAGAGCCTTTCCCTGACACCCACCCTAAACATGCCCAGACACAGCTCCAGCCATTCCCTCAGCCCTGTCCCTGTCACCGAGAGCAGAGATCAGTGCCTCCCAACCACCAACATCCTCCTATTTCTTTTCTTCCTGGACTGAACCCCAAGCAAAGCTGGCTGGGGTTCAGCAGAGGATTGAGCGTCGTGTCTGAAAGGAGAGCCCTGAACAAGGGATGGTTTGTGAGCTGCTCGTAGCACTCATCTCCCTCAAGAGCTCCTCTCTTTTCCCGTATGGCTCCGTGTGGCAGCTGGATCACTGGAAAAGGGGCTGGAGCAGAGCCTGCCTCCCCTCCTGCCCCCAACCTCGC
This sequence comes from Urocynchramus pylzowi, assembly GCA_013397555.1. Lineage (NCBI taxonomy): Eukaryota > Metazoa > Chordata > Aves > Passeriformes > Fringillidae > Urocynchramus > Urocynchramus pylzowi. The sequence continues at coordinate 36,548 of VZRH01007330.1, read as the reverse complement.
TTTCTGGCTTTGCCTGGAGCAGCCGGACACTGGGGTGGCCTCCCTGGAGGTACAGCCTTGGCCTTTTCTCTTGAGTCATCCAGGTCATGAACCCAGCCCGTGTCAGTTCTGGGCTGAAACGTGAGCAATTCATCAAGTTTTAAAACAACATCCTGAAAGAAGGATCTTGGCTCGTGCCTGTTTGGCCATGGGGAGATGCTGCCCTGACTCACATGAGAGAATCCCAACCATGACATTTCAAAATACAGCGCTGATATTTTTGGGGTTTGTGACGTGTCATATCTTTCGCAGGTCAAATTACTCATTTCTGAAGAATTGGTTTCTGTTTGGAAACAATGTATAAAACACTAGAATTTGCTCTGTGTGCCTTTTTTGTAATGCCCTGGAGCAGACAGATTTCCATCTCTTTTTTATGTTTTTAAATTAAAAGCTGCTCCTTTGCAGTCTCCATCCATCCCTGCTGTCCACCAGCTCTTTAGAGAAATGGTGGAATGGGAGGAATAGGCAGCGAAGAAAATTAATGCTCACAGGAATCTGAGTTTCTCCCTTTTGTTCAATATCGGAACAGGAGATAAATCTGGAAAAATAAAGCTGTGTAAATGCTCTCAGGTGTTCTTCACAGAGCAAAAAATCCTGATTTTTCCACCTTTCCCTCTGCTCCACACTGGAACACGGGGCAGCCTCATGGGCAGAGGAAGGTGGGATCAAGCTCTGGAGTTTCATCTCCAGTTCTTTGGGAGTCCAACGCACCAACCAAGGAATATCTTGGATCTAAGGACAGAAGAGGACGGGGTTGAAAGAGCTTTTTGTTCATCCTGGGTGGGAGCTGGGTGTGAACATCTGCTCCTGATCAATCCACCGGGCACCTCTGCACAGATGGACACAAGATGGACCAAAGCCAGCGCCGATGCTGCCTGTTCTTTGGTGCTTTGGTTTCCTTCCGAGGAGGAATCGCTCTCCTCCAGGCTCCTGGAGGAGACATCTCCCTCACACAGCTCCTGTGGAAAATCTGCCTGAATCCAGCTATGCCTGGAATGTGGAAACTTTAACGTAAGTAAGGGCACGAGGAGCCCTTACTCATCGTGAGCAGAGAGCTTCCATCAGCAGCTCCTGGTGATATCATCTTCGTATGATTTGTTTGCTGCCAGCAGCACCCAGCCCGTCCCCAGGGATTTCGGGTGCTTTGGCCACTGGGGACAATCCTTGGAAGCCGCCAGCTTGTTGGAATTCCTTGGGGAAGCTGCTCCAGATCCGTTAATCCCCATAAACCCATTATTCATGTCAAACCCTTAAGTTTAATGCCTTTTCCCATATCCCGATAACTACGGGGATAACACAGTGGGGGTTGAGGTTTCCACCAGGATTTTTCACACGCAGTCCGGATTTTTGATTTGTAGGGCCGAGTTTTGTGCTTAGCTTCATTCAAATTCCCCATTTTTCCTCAGATCTGGTCGGAGCCTTTCACAGTTTCTCCTCTTTCCATCCCAGAAATCATGATGTGTATATTAATAACACACACACAATTTGGGATTGGCGTGGTAATGACTCCTGATCCCATCTAAGATTTCATGGGAATATCAAAATACATTTTTCTCCCCTCACAAATAATCTGCCTGAGCACTTTCTATGACTGCAATAAACCAGCTGAGAACAAGTGCTTTTAGTTTCAGAATAACTGCTCGATGATTTAAATCTAAAATTGCTCTCCAGATCTCTCTCCCTGCAATTCCAACCACTAAAGCATCCATGGAAAATACTGAATAATATACATAAAACATGGATTTTACACATCCCACCCCTTCTCCGCGCTGCTGGTGTGCAGCTAAACGCACATTAAAAGAACATTATCAAGGTTTAAGGTCGGACATTTGCGGATTAGGAAATGCGTGTTTCCTGCGTGGGGGAAGCGTGGGCTCCCTCGGGAATACGTGAGGATGGGCATTAATTCCACCATCTCACGTCTGATTTTCTTTTTTTTTTTTTTTTTGTTCCAGAACCCAGGAGTGATTTTGTCACCTCAAGGAGCAGCCACTGGGGGACATCTGCACCTCGTGGAACCCCTGCCTCGTTTAGGGCCGCTGTTCTCCTGAACCAGACCCATTTGTTATCTCTTTGGCGGGGCTTATCAATGTCCTGTTCGACTTCTTAACAGACGAAAAGAGATTATTTCTCTCCCTGCCTTGCGAGATGCCCCGGCCTGTTTGAGAGGTCACAAGTACCCGCTAATTCCCGCTAAGGGATCATTCCCAACCCTTAACGTTCTGCAGATGTTGGAAAAGGAGCTCCTGCTACTTTCCCGTTAGGACTTCAAATCGCAAACCACACTGCCTGCCCAGGGAATTCTCACTTCGGGAAAAATCAGCTTCAAGGAGCTCGGCTGCCACGCGTGGCTCAGACCCTGCCAAGGGACAGAGCTTTGGCTGCCAAACCCCAACTTTNCAAGTACCCGCTAATTCCCGCTAAGGGATCATTCCCAACCCTTAACGTTCTGCAGATGTTGGAAAAGGAGCTCCTGCTACTTTCCCGTTAGGACTTCAAATCGCAAACCACACTGCCTGCCCAGGGAATTCTCACTTCGGGAAAAATCAGCTTCAAGGAGCTCGGCTGCCACGCGTGGCTCAGACCCTGCCAAGGGACAGAGCTTTGGCTGCCAAACCCCAACCCCGAAGTCCTTCTGTTCCAAGGAGGGTTTAAAATTGATGGTGGCAGGGTGAGAACGAGCCTCTCCCGTTTCGTGATGTCGGTGGAATACTATGCAGGAGCAATGGCATGAAAATCAATGCTAATTAGCTGTGAAGTGAAAACAAAATGAAGCTTGACACTCTTATAATCTCTATTTTGGCATTTAGAAATCCGGCTGTGACTCCAGCGCTGGGAGAGAACTGCATAAATCCATAAAATCAGCTCGAGACACCAGTGAGTCTCCCTCACCTGACTGACAGGTCCTTGGGTACTAAGCCTTGGATGAGAATGAAAGCTCAGCTATTCCAAGTTTCAGGAGCTGAGGGCAAAGCTTTACCAAAGCCAAAATGTTTTTAAAAGCCCTTAATGAAGGCAGGACATTAAGACAGAGACCGAGGCGGTTTAAAATCCTGGCTGTGGTGTCATTATTCACAGGCAGGATGGAATCCCATCTCTGCTGCCAGCCCTGGGATCTGTCCTGTAGGGCCTGCAGCTCCTGGGCTGTATCCAGAGGCTGCCCCAAGGCATTTATCCACACGGGGGATGGCAGGTGTGAGGTTCTCTTCCCTTTACAGAGGGATAATACAGTGGAGAAATGATTTTTCCAGGAGTCCACGGCGGCACTGCTGAAGTGAGGACATGTGGGAGGTGATCACTCCCTTCCCATCACACTATCCAGCCAAGGACGCTCTGTAAAAGCCACGAAAATCACGTGGATTATTCAGATATATCTGAATTCTGCCTCTGGAAAAGCTTCATGTTTTGGGAAGAGAAAACATCTTTTAGGAGCCAGAGAAATGCTCTGGGGCCACTTAGAGAATTCCAGAATGGTTTGGGTTGGAAAGCACCTTACACCTCATCCCATTCCACCCCTGCCATTGGCAGGGACACCTTCCACTATCCCAGGCTGCTCCAAGCCCCTTCCAACCTGGCCTTGGACACTCCAGGGATGGGACAAGGGGATTCTTGTGAGGGGTCAAGTTCAGCCACGCTGTTCCTTATGGCTGTCTGACCTTATCCCACCAGCTGGGGAATCACCTCAGATCAAACCTCTCCTGCAGCAGAATGATTCCTTTTGGATAAATGCCTGCAAAGCAGGAAAACTCCTGGACAAACACAGCGCAATGATCCCGTGCAGATCCGGCCCCGCTGTTCCATATTTATGATTTGTTAGCGCTGGCAGGAAGAGCAAATCGCACATCGGGGGTGCTCTGCCATCCATGAAATCACACCGAGCTCAAGGACATTCCCTGCCTTGGGATGGTGGGGCAGGAGCAGCCTCCCGAGAGCAGGAACGCCAAATCTCCGCATTCCCAGCCCGCATCTGGAACTCCAGGATTTTGTCTGAATTCCTGCTGCTGTTGTGCATTCCTGGCTCGTACAAAATCAGCACAAACATCTTGGGAAGGACTTGCATCCGCAGGGATCAAAGCCTGCGCGTCCTTAATCTGGATGATAACACAGGATTGGATTTCAACAACAAGGAAGAATTGTTTTGAGGGTTTTTTTTCCCAAAGCCCCGTTGGAATTTGAAGGAACACCAGGGTTGCATTACACTGATCTGGCTCTGAACTCTGATGTGAACTAGGCCTGAAGATCCATTGAAATTTATGGAGAAATCCCATTGAATTTCTTGTGCTATGGCTCAGAGTGAAATGGTTCCTAGATGTTGTTGGAGAATATCCTGCAGACAAAAAGATTTCCTTCTTGGTTCCTGCAGGTTAATTATGGAAATTCCTTACACAGGATCAGCAGTGCCAGTTGCTGGGGAGACAGGAAAAGTATTTGTTAGGGAATTCTAGCCTGGAGCTGCATAAAAATTTTCTGACAGGATGGTTTTCCATCAGAAATATTGATATGCTGAAGGCAGCCTGTTTTGCTGAACTTCTTGGATTTCAGTGGAATTTGGTATAAGGAACTTGCTGAGTTGATCTCTGCTAAGGTTGCAACTTTCAGGTTTAACCTCTTTTTATAACGAGATATTAAATTCCAAGATTTATTTATAATGTAGTTTCTGCAATGGATAGGAAATGAGTAAACTTGGAACATTTTTAGTCAAAGGATGGAGTTCATTTCACAAGGAATTTTGAAATCCTTTTGCTTGCATCCCATTTTGGGCTGGAAAAACCGAGTGAAATTGTGTAATCCCCACTCCTCACCCAGCTCTGGCCGATCCCAGTGGGTGCTGGGGGCCAAAGGCAGACTCTGGGAGCAGCTTCCAGGGAAAAGTGCACCAGATTAGGTCAGTACGGCATGTCCTTACCCATTCCTCCGAATTCCTCCCCCTTCCCTGAAGGCAAAGCAGCTCAGAATTATTGCTGAAGAGCACAAAACTCAGTGAAGGAGAAATGTCATTTTTTGGCTGTGGCACCACCGAGGCGGATTCGTTATCCCGAAGAAGTTTGGAGCGTTTCTCCTCCCCCAACCCCCTTCATTCCACCCCAAGCCTCAAATATTCGGTGATCCAAAGCTTTCCTGGCTGCACACACATATTTGTAATTCCTGCCCGTGTGAATGAGTAACAGCAGCACAGACCCTTGGAAACATTGCAGGAATTTTTTGGGAGCCATTTGAAACTCTTCATGCGCTCGGGCGTTGATTTTTATTGTTTTGTGTCGCTCAGGCACAACATTTCCCACCATAAAGTTGTGGGGACGAGTTCAGAGCTGTATTTCAAAATTTGTGGGGCTGGGAGCTTTAGCTTGGAGGGTGCCAGGCTGGGATTAATCTGTCTCTGAGCTGCAGAAAAACCTCAGGAATTTCAGGGGGGAAAAGCAGGATGGCCATGGGCATCTATCAGGGGAAACCACCAAGCAGAGACAACCAGAGGAGTGAGGATTGGACAGAGCCTGGAGCTCCTGTAAAGCAAATACAGAGAGGAGAAATCCTCTGGGAGAATAATTTTTCTGGGATTTGGGAGATGCAAGATCCATGGGAATGGGGCAGCTAAAAAATAAGAACAGCAAATGCTCCACTTTAGGAAACTCCTGATCGCTGCGACAGCAAAAGCTGCTCTAGCAAGTCCTTGCTCCCAGATTCCCAGATTTCTAATTAACTCCAATTGTGGAGGCAGCTCCTGCACGGCCCTGATGAGGGATTGGCTTCGGGAGGAGCCGCTCTCCAGAGCTCTCGGAGGGAGGCAGCACAAAAATGAGATTTCAACCAAGCCCTGGGTCAAACAGGACATTTCTGGGTCACCGGGGCCCTGGCCTGGATTTTCAGCAGCTCTGCCTGCAGCCAGCGCGATGAAATGCAGAGCTTTGCTCCCTTTCTCTGCTTCCTCTGAGCTGCTGCTGTGCAGTGTGGAAAAATGAGACATTTCCAGGGGCTGAAGTCAGACAGCACCAGCATGGATGGATGGATGGTGGTGGTGGTGGTGGCGATCTGGGGCTTCCACACCACGGTGAGAGCATCTCCCACTTCAGCAGCTCCTAAAGCAGATTTCCCTGGAAAGGTGTGAACATCCCTGGGTCACACACAGCCTTGGACTCCCTTCTGAGTGAGGCTAATTAGGCAAGTGTTGGTTGCAGCAGGTTTCACACCCTTTCCACCCCAAGATTTCCATAGGCAGGGAAAGTTCCTTTCTCTAATTAAATGACTCAGAAGAGCCCAACTGGTCTTCTAAGGCATTCTAGCTCTGCTTTTGTTGTCAGGTGTTTCCACAGGAATGATTCAAGGCTGGAAATCTCTTCTTCCTACACCTGAATTAAGGAATTATTGGAAGGCTGCAGAAAACGAAGTCTTCACTTTATTCCCAGCTTGGTGGGATGTGCATTCTAAAAGAAGGGTTGAAGGGAACCTGCAGGAAGTTGCTGCTCCGTCCCTTCACCTCCAAACCCCACAAAGCATCCAGATCCAGGATTTCTGGGCTCTCAGGAACAGCCTGGCAGCAGGAGTGAGAATAAATCCCTCCAAAACTCTTGTTGGATGCATTAAAAATTAAAAACTCAGTTATTTCATTGGGAAGACAAGACAGAGCCATGAGAAGCTGTCCTCAGATAGAACCATGACATCAGCTCGCACGGGGCGGTCTGGGAGCCTCCAGGAGCCCGGAGCTGAGCTTCCCAAATTTTTGCATATCCCGTGCTCAGCACATCCAAGTGAGCGGCTGCCGGCCGGGAGCTCACGCACAGCTTGGATTTCAGCTGGAACATGTATTTGCAAAGTCCAAGGAGAGCCTCATTTTTTCACCATAAAAGGTTGGGAGCGAAATTCCAGAGCTGAATTAACACGTCCTGCTGCTCCTCCACGTGGGAAAAGAATGCTGCGTCCTCCCACGTCGCTGCTTCCCATCCCAGGGCTTCTTCCCTCTTTCTGACTTGTCCCTGCAAGTCAGACCTTGACTGCCATGAGCCAACAATTAATTAGAAGGATATAATTACCTCTCATCAGGAGAGATACCTGCAGAAGCCAGGTCTGCTTCTCTCTGTGCTTACATGGCTTTTATCCTGCTGCATTTTCCAAATTAATTGGAGTAGTCCAGAGTTTTCACAGTTCTGGGGCAAAATCTGGCACAGGAATCTCTTCTGATCTCCTGCTAATAAATAATGATGGGAAGAGAGGATTATCAAGCAGCCAAATGTGTTCCTGAGGGGGTTGGAGGGGTTATTCCTGCTGGGAATGGGATGCCAGTGTAGGCCACCATCCCTGCACAATGCCCAGGGTCGCAGCACTGCTCCATCCTTGTGAAAATCAGCAGGGGATGGATGAGAAATCTTTTCCAATAAAAGGAATTGGGAATTCAGCTTTGGAATTATATATCACTTGGGGAATGAGAAGGATGGTCCTGCCACCGTTTTCCCCTGTGGAAGTGAGGATGACAGAGAGGGCTGGCAATAACTAAAAGCTAATTTTAGACACTAAAATAGCTAAATTTTCAGCTTTCTGGAATTTTCTGGTCCAAGAAGAAGAGAAGCTTGCTCTGTTCCTGGTTCTCCTGCCAGTTTTCCAGCGGGATGTGGGACAAGCCAGTTCATGTCTCCGTGCCTTTCCTTATCTGAGGTTCACAGTAACTCCCAGGCTCAAAAGGGCACTGGGAGGGCGAATTCGTCACCACCACCTCCCAAGGATCTCAGGTTCCTCCTGGGAGCCTGGGATTCAGCTGGAAAATGTCCCTGCTGATGGATCCTTGGGTGCTGCTGGCAGGAGATGGTGCTGTCCCATCCCATCCCCGCTGCCTGGCTCATTCCATGGGTGTTCCCAGCACCAGGAGACTCCAAACCCAAGTAAGCTGATCCCAGCACCAGATGGAACATCCAGGAAGCAAATCCCGGGCCAGAGGGTTGTGCTGCCAACCTACAGAGCTCCAGGAAAACCAGGGGCATTCTCCAGAGCTTTTCCAGCTGGGAAAGGCCGAGATCCTGCTGGAGGGTGGGAGCAGTGAGCACAGGCAGCCCCTGGGCTTGGGTGAGGAGGGTGCTGCCATTCACACGCTGCCATCCCTGCCCCAGTGCCAGTTCAGCCACACCTGGAGTCGTGGTTGCCCCAGACAAGCCAGCTCACATCCCTGACTTTCCCAAAGCTGCCGTGAGTCCAGCCTGGAGAATTCCCCCTTTCCTCAATGGAGGATTTACCAGCTGTGGGGATTTTGGGGATTTAGTAGCTGGTCACCATGGAGAGCGAGGAGCTTCATCTTATTGGGGTGGCAGCTCCCTGATTGACACCCTGATGTCCTCCAGGGGTGGCAGTGCCACATCCAGAGCCCTTGAGCAGCACAGCACCAGCTCCTGATGGAGGAAACAACTGCAATAATTGGAAAACCAGGAGGATTTTGCTGGAGTTAAACCCTCCCTGTGCCTGGGACAGATGTGAGGGGGACATGAGGTGATAAAAGCCCTCAGGAGATGGTGGAGCTCCCCACGATGTAGCTGAGCACACTCGAGCTTAGCAGGGCCAGAGGTGGAGAAATCAGCTTGGAAACTGTTCCAAGTGTTCCCAAAGGCACCAGGCTGCTTCATCTCTGGGGTTAAGGCCTGCGTGTTCCAGCAATGTGGGGCTGGCTGGATCCATGGGATCCCTTCCCATCCCTTCCCAAGGCACAGAATTCCCTCCAGGAGCTGCTGGTGGAGCCAGGTTAGTGTTGGCTGCTCCATCCATTCGTAGGAGAAGCTCAGATCCTGGTTTTAGGGCAATGCCCAAAAATGGAGGAGCATCTCCTTTGGAGACCTTTCCACCTGATGGGATTTTTACTCCTTCATTTTACTCAGCCTTGCAAAACCACTGTGAATTTTCCACAGGGGATGAGGGGGGCAATTAACAGGGATGTGGAACCAAAGCTGAACAGCTCCCATGCTCTCAGCCTGGTGGGTGTAACACAATCCAGGCATTTCATCCTCAGAAATCCTTGGGATCCCCATACACCACATCCCTGCATCTCCATTTTTGGGGGCACAATACCCCAGGCTTTCAACCCAGGGGAAGATTTCAATCCATGCTGCTCACAGTGGGTATAAACCCAAAGGCTTGGGGATGAGCCATGGATAAAAGGAGATTTTTGCCCAGGGAAAGCACAGCTTTCAGTTAGCTGTGACAAGCCTGGGCAGAGGGACATCCCCCTGTCCCTGTGCCAGCAGGACACCAGACCTTGTGTACAAAACTATTTATTAAAGAGTCTCTCCCCCAAGTGCAGCCAGGAAAGTGGCCTGGGCTGAGAGCCAGGGTGCTGGTGGGGGGATCCCAATCCCTCTTCTTCCTCTCCAGCAGGTGGGAATCCCCCTCCCAGCCCTGGAGCCCTTGGCACGGGCACATTCCCTTGGCTGCCGTGGGCACCTCGGGAGCTTTGCACTGAGTCACCCCTTAGCAAAGCAGAGATAAGGAAATGACTGGCAGCCCTCCAGCCTGCACAGATGCTGGCTTATTTTGAACTCCACAAATGATTTATGTGCTCAAGGAAGGATCCCAACACCTCCTCCTCCTCCTCCTCCTCCTCCTCCTCCTCCTCCTCCTCCTCCTCCTCCTCCTCCTCCTCCTCCTCCTCCTCCTCCTCCTCCTCCTCCTCCTCCTCCTCCTCCTCCTCTCAAAGTCCTTTTTTAAAGTCCTCCATTTCTCCCTATTTCTCCATATTCTCCCTGTGGTGTCAATACCTTCACTATGGGCACCCCAAAAAAAAAAAACAAGGGAAGGCCAAAACAAATATTTTGTTGAGAATTAAATAGAGCAAAAGCTCCAGGGGGGGCAAGAAAAGGTTTTGTTTTATCAGCAAACCAAACACCCTATTCGGGAGCAAAATGCTGTTTTCCCTCTTGGAACAGCCTCCTGAAAATGAGGCCAATGCAGTTTTCATTTGCAACACTAATTTGATGAACTCCAGCGGGTTAATGATATTGCTGGATTTAATTAAAGCAGTTGCTAGTCAGGCAGAGTCCCTCCTCCTTAGGAAGGGTGTTTTGGAAGCACTGCTGACATCCAGCACTGGAGCCCAGCCTCTGGCCAGAATCATGGAATCATGGAATCATGACCATGGCCAAGACGTGGGGTACAACCCCAAATCCCTGTTTCAACCCCAAATTCCTATTACAGCCCCAAATCCCTGTTACAGCCCCAAATCTCTGTTTTGTCCCCAAGTTCCTATTACAGCCCCAAATCCCTGTTTTGTCCCCAAATTCCCATTACAGCCCCAAATTCCTGTTTTGTCTCCAAATTCCTGTTTCATTCCCAAACGCCTGTTACAGCCCCAAATCCCTGTTTCATCCCAAATACCCCTTTCAGCCCCAAATCCCTGTTTTACCCCCAAATTCCTGTTTCATCCCCAAATACCCCTTTCAGCCCCAAATCCCTGTTTCACCCCCAAATCCCTGTTTCACCCCCAAATCCCTGTTTCATCCCAAATACCCCTTTCAGCCCCAAATCCCTGTTCCAGCCCTGTGTCTGCAGCAAGGACCTGACTGCCCACAGGGTTTTCTCAGCCACACGGTGCCACCAAGTTCGATTTGGGACACCAGAGCTTCCACATTCAGGTGAGACCCAGGGAGGACACAGCCCCACTCCTTCAATTTCCCCTCAACTTTTCCCAAAATTTCTTGACACCACAGAGTGTCCTGAGAGCTTTGTAAGTGCCTAAAACCCTGAGGAGCTATCTCAGCTGTAGCCCTGACTTCTCTCCAGCCTTAAAACAACCCAAACCCAGCAGTGGCTGCTGCTTTCCATGGAAAACTTTCCCTGCAGGAAGATCCTGAGCAGCTCCAGTGAGTCACTGCGGGGTTACCTGGCAGCACTGTGGGCTCTGTCCCTGTGGTGACACCCCTCACCTGGTCTCTGGGCTGGTGACACCACTCACCTCATTTCTGGGCTGGCTGTCACCTCCTCCCTGACTCGGAGATAAATGATTTCCAGCCTGGTGCTGTCTGTGCCAGGGAAGCTGTGCTGGGAATGCTGAGTGATGGAAAGTCACAGCACACCAGCAAATACCTGTCTGTCAAATGTGGGGATGAAGGATCTGGCTTTATTCTGCATCCTAAAATCCCTCAGCCTCCTGCTCAGGCTCACCCTGGCCTCTCCATGGATGTTGGACTTGATCTTGGAGGTCTTTTCCACCCTTCATTCTGTGGGTGGGAATGTTTTGCCACAGGATGCTCTGGTGGTCAATGTTCCAGTCCAGTCCTGCATCCCTGCTTGAGGATCAAAGCCTTTTACCAAACTGTTGTTTCTTTGCTTGGAAAATACACAGAATGTGTTTGATTTCTCTGTGTTAATTAAAGGAGTAATAATCTCCTAAAAATCACTGATATCCTTGCAAGTTCCCCATCTCATATCCCAATTTGCTGAAATGCTAATTCCCAGTGGGATGCCTGCCAGGAAACCTTGGGGAATGAGTGCCCTTCCTTATCCAGGACATGTAGATCCTTCCAGGGCTTTAATTCCCATCCCTAAATTTCCTGTCATTAAGTTAATAACCCCATTGTTCTAAGTGCATCTTCATTTTTGGAGGCACAATACCCCAGGCTTTCAACTTGGGGGAGGATTTAAATCCGTTTTAGTCAGGGATGAACCCTTGTCCCTTATGGGACAAACTCCACAGGAGACAGAGAAAAGGGGTGACTTGTTCAGTGCACGGAAGTTTTTTCAGAAATAAAAGCATTTTTGAAGAGGCTTAACACAAATTTTTTTATAATTTAGATTTACAAGAGTATGGGGTGACAGGACAAGGAGGAATGGCTTAGGACTGGAAGAGAATGGATTATGATTAGGAAAGAATTGTTCCCTGTGAGGATGGTGAGGCCTTGGAATAGGCTGTGGCTGTCCCTGGATCCCTGGCAGTGCCCAAGGCCAGGCTGGATGGGGCTTGGAGCACCCTGGGACAGTGGAAGGTGTCCCTGCCAAGTCAATGGGTAAAACAGGATGGGCTTTAAGATTCCAACCCAAACCAGTCTGGGATTCCATGATTCACACCCACCCTCAGTGTGCCCATTCCCTGTTTGGCTCAGCAGCCCCTGGCACGGGGCAGAGCCAATGTCACCACCACTGGTGACATCCTGGCTGCTCCACACATCCCAGTCCTCTGTCCTCTCAGGATTTTCCCTTCCAGCCCTTTGCCTGCACATGAAGAAGGTTTCCCTTGTCCCACCCAAGCCTGCATTTCACATTCATGCATTTAAAGCACAGACAGGCTTGTAATTAAAGCCTGGGATATTTTAAGCACTCGTAGTGATTGGAAGGTCTCAGAACTCAGCTCAGCATATGTTGCTCTCGTAGTAAGCTCCAGTTCTGCCAGCTGCCTGCGTGGGCTCTGCCTGCCATTCCCTTTCTCCCATCAATGAGCTGCACCCAGGAGCAGGAATCATTCACCAGTGTCGGTTCTTTTGCTTTTTTTTGGTCAAGGTTGGGATTAAATAATGTATTCTTTGTTCAGACTCAGATGTTTATTAGTTTTTATCTATATTATAGTCTTACAGGCTGTGAGTTCTATAGGATTCACTAACAAGGTAAAAATGGAGCCGTGTTTCTTTTTCTATGAGGCTTTTTAAGGATAAACTGTTTGATTAAGAAATGACATGTCAACTATTTTTATTTTTAACTTAATAACTAACTACCTGTGCTCCTAAATAAACTCAGATGTTTATTAGTTTTTATCTATATTATAGTCTTACAAGCTGCGAGTTCTATACTATTCACTAACAAGGTAAAAATGGAGCCGTAATTCTTTTTCTACAAGGCTTTTTAAGGATAAACTGTTTAATTAAGAAATTATACATCAATTATTTTTATTTTTAACTTTATAACTAACTACCTGTGCTCCTAAATGCGGATTTTTTGATCTAATTACACAATACTACCCAAACTCATGGAGAAGAAGGTGAAGAAGAAGGTGAAGAAGGAGGTGAAAAACAAGGACCAGCCTCTGCCTTAAAGCCTCCATCTTGCCATATATATATTATTGTATTCTAAACCCTTAAACTCTGAGTTTCCCACCCTGTGACATCACACACTTCTGTCCAAACCCCACACCCACAATCCCAGTTCTGTCATTCCATTTTGGAAGCCTTCTCCAGGGCCTCAGCTCAATGCAGTGTTCTGCTGGGGGTCAGAGCCTGCCAGCACAGAAAATCTGAAATTCCCAGTAACCAGGGCTCCAAGACCCAACCAGAGCAAAGTGTGGCCCCTTCTCTGCCCAGAAACAAACCCCTGATGTCTCCCCATCCAAAAGCTCCAAATCTGGAGAGGTTCAATAGGAGCATGGCAGGAATTCTCCATCTCCCAGGCGAGCGAGGATCCTTTGCTATGGTTACAGGAGCCAGGAAGAGAAAACGAAAGGTGGGGGATACTCAAGTGTTATTTTTTTTCTTTTTTAAGCCCAGCCAGTTCCCAGAGGCAGTTCCCAAAGCCGTGGCAGGAATGTCACCAGGCAGGAAGCGCTCGTGACTGAGTACCTGACCCGAACACGTGCCTCACCTTCCTCCTGTGTGTTTGTTGTTTTCCCTGGAAAGAATCTCTTCCTTGCCTACCAGCTGGTAAATATTGCTGCTTCCTCCCGTGTGCAAAGCTCAGCTTCATCCTGGCTCCCTCTCAGGGGTTACTCAGGGACAGGGATGCTCCTGGGGGAGAAGGAATCCTTGGGGTGGATCACTCTCATCCTCGCTGCTGGTGCTTGCACAGCATCCAGGGGCTGAGATGTTCCTCACCACAATTCCCAACCCACCAGTCCTGGAGAGATGAGGGAACAATCCTGCTCGATAATAGAATCAATAATTATAATAATTATCATTGTTATAATATTTTATAATTACGATAATAATTCATAGAAAGAAAGTGTTGTTCCTAATTAACCAATAGTGGGAAGGCTGTTGTTGAGAACCAACTAGGTTCTGAGTGAACAATCCTTCCTATAAAATATGTGAAGTTCCTAATAAAACCCACTTTATTAGGAACTATCAAGTGTGGTGTAAAACACTACACTTGTGTTTTTTTCACAAGTAAAAGCCGATGTGAATTGTTGTGAAAGTGCTTTCAATACATCACCAAAATCAGGGACGTTCCCGGTGTCACCCCAAAAATCCAGCGAGCTGGGAACGCCCCTGGAGCCAGCCAGAGCATTCCCACCCTCCCAGCCCAGCATCCCTCAGGCTTCAGGGCTTTGGGGACATCCTGAACCTTTTATTTCTCTCCTAGCTGGGAAAAATCCCTGGTTTGTTCCTCGTGGGTGGCAGGCGGGCCAGCCCGAGGGCCTGGGGACACCGAGATGTCCCGGGATGGGCAGCGCAGCCCTCGGTGTGAAATGTTCCCAGAGTTTGTCAGGAAACTCTTCCTAGCTGCTTTTTTCTTGGAACAGCTCATTAACACCCCGGCGGAAATCTGCAGGCTCCGGGCCAGGTTTCGTAATGCCCCGGGAGCAACGCGGGGACAGGAGGTTTGCATGGAAAAACCACAAAATTCCTGCAAAAATGATCAACTTTGAGCTCCCCTTTCCTCTGCTCTGCGCGCAGCTAAAGGGCTCTGGAGAAACCACACGGCCACAGTTTGTCCCAAAATAACTTTTTTTGGGGAATATCCACCATGTGGGATTGTTGGCTGTGTGGAAATCGCTGATCTGAAGGGCTGGGGAAGGCTCTGGAAACACAAAATGTTGGATTTGTTCAGCCTTCGCCACTCCAGCCAGAGGATCCGGGCTCCCACACATCTCAGCTTTCCCCAGGAGCATGTCTGGGTGCTAACAAGAGGAAAAAAAGGGAAAATCCAGCCAGAATCTCAGCACATCTCAGAGAAAAAAGTGGAAAAAAACTCCCCTTTTATCTGTCAGAGTCAGATCCCACTCATGCCCTGGTGTAAATCCACGGGGAAGAACGTGGGAGGAGGAAAACCTGGAGCTCCTGGGGGCTGCCCGTGCCCAAGGCATGAAGGAAGAGCTGCCAAAATCCACGGAGCGAGGGGAACCCAGCGTGTGCACACCCCACCCACAGCTTCCAAAAGCTGCTCTTTCTGTTCGCCTCACCTTTCTATTCAAATTCAGCGGTGCTAAGCCAATATTTATTCAGTTTTTCCTGGTCAGGAACCACTCCCTGCGTGCTGATATTTCAAAAATGTGTCTGGTTGCCCTGAGGAGCTGTAGCTGTGTGTGTCTGAGGAGGAGGAGAGCCGCACCGGGATATTTTTAGCCCCGTGTTTGTCTGCAGAGCCACGTCCCAGAAGAATTTTTGGTTTCATCCCCGCCTGGGGACTCAATCAGTTTGGGTGAGATGCACAGCACGAGGAGCTCAGTGTTACCAGCCCATGCAATGGGTTTAGAAATGGAATTATCCAAGCATTAAAATATTCCAGTCTGGTGTGAAAATCCTTGAAAGCAGAGCTGAGACTGGGCGGAGGGAGCGGGGAAGGTGGGAGGGTGTTGGAACCCTGGATACTGAGAATTTTAGTATTATTTAAATATTATTTATTGTCAAGAATTTTAGTAACTACGATTTTTCTGTGTTGAAAGACACAGACCCTCAAGAGAACACTGCATTTGACCTGAAGCTGTAGAGGAAGCTTCTGAAATTGATTGATAACACCAAGATTGTGATCGTGGAGTTTGA
>VZRH01007330.1:1340-12468 GCA_013397555.1 Urocynchramus pylzowi | reverse complement strand
GGTCTGGATCTGGGTGACAAGGAGGAAGGGAGCTGCAAAGGATCCCCTTTGGGTGGGAATAAAAAAACTCCTGATCCAAACCCTGGACTCCAATCCCCTGGCAGTGACACTGAGGGCTGGAATCTGCTCCATGGGATGCTCGTGCTCCACATCCTCCCAAAAGAGATGGGAATGTGAAATTTGGTTGGGATTTGGAGCCTCCTATTCCTGTAGACCCCTAAAGAGGGGGTAAGAGGGATAAGAGGGAGGATGGAGAGGAGGAAAAGCCACCCCAGAAACCCCAGAGACAACAAACACTGTGGGGCAGCAGCTCCAAGGGTGGGAGATCCCGATTTCCTGGCTCAGCTCTCCTTCCCTCTGGGATGAGGGGTCTGAGCAAAGGATCCCCTTTGGGTGGGAATAAAAACTCCAGATACAAATCCTCAAATCCCATTCCCTATGGAAACACTGATTTAACCCTTTTTATATCCCACCTTGAACATCGCTTTTTCCAAGAGATCTTTGGGAATTGGGAGGAATTTGGCCAGGCCAGGACCAGCCACTCCTGCCCCAGGAGCTCCTCTCCTGCCAGAGGGATTCAGGGATTCCCCTCCATATCCATGCACAGAATTCCAGGCTGCCCAAGCAGGTTTGGGATGGGTTTTGTCCCTTTTTGGCTCATGAATAATGGAGTGATGAGGGTGTGACAAGAGGTGACAAACGAGGGTGGCAGGGGCAGGCAGGATCCCATCAAATTCCCACCCCTCCGACAGCTTTGGGCTCATCATCTGCCAAGGACAGGCAAATAGAAACTGGGAGAAGCAGTCTAAAATATAAAATATAAAATATAAAATATAAAGTAGAAAATAGAAAATATATACAAAAATATAAAATGTAGAATATATAAAATATCTTGGATAGGAGCAAGGGCATCCTAAACACAGGATTTTTTTACATGGAAAGGACAATTCAACAATCTTTAGGGATTAATAAACATTCTCATTTTCTTTCCTTCCCAATAAATGTGTTTTTAAGGCCCATTAAAGGCCAAAATTCCTGATTTTCACTGATTTTTCACTGTGTTAAAACCATTTCTTCCCACCAAACTCCAACGGCCCATTTAAATTCACCAAAAGGGTTTTTTTCCCACACCTGGAGATTTGGAAAATGGCCATTTTTGGGATCAGAATCAAATCCAGGCTCGGGGAATTTACATCCATAAAATAACTGTGGATTTGAGATGGTGAAAATGGGATATTCCTCTAATAATAAAGATAATTCCAAATATTCCAGATAGCATCACTGCAGGTCCCAGCAGGTGAATTCCTGGCTGCACAATCCACCACAAGAAGGAATTTTCCACAATCCCAGAGCTGCAAAATCCATGGATTCATCCAGCAGCTCCTGCCTGGAGCTCCATCCATCGCTGTGGATGTTCCAGGTTTATTTTGGGAAAAGGTCCAGTCCTTGATGAGCTCTTTGTTCCCCTGCTCCCTGCCTGATGTCCTCCCAACAGCACAAAATGAGATTTGGGGATGCAGGCTATTGGATTATGGGATGGGATATCCAATTATTCTTGGAATATTACAGCATTCCTGGCATGGGAGATGAAAGGTGGAACTCAGGCTTCAAACAATCCCAAAGCCAGGCAGCTCTGTGAATTAAATCCATTAGGATGTGGAACAGTTGGATATGGATTGATTTGGATCCCAAAAATCAGAGCCAGATCTGGTGGGAACAGCCTTGAAGCAGGTTGGATCCACATCCAACCCCATGGGAATCCATGGAAATCCATAGGAATCATCTGTTTTAATGATTTAGGATCTGTCCTTTGGAATGGCAAAGCCTTTGTGTGGCCTTGGAGCTGTTATCCCACTGGGCAGGTTGGATCCATATCCAAGCCCACAGAAATCCATGGAAATCCATAGGAATCATCTGCTTTAAGGATTTAGGATCTGTTCTTTTGAATGGCACAACCTTGGTGTGGCTCCTGATGGTTTTTCCTTGGAGAAAAACTATTAGGAACAGCCTTGGAGCTGTTATCCCACTGGGCAGGTTGGATCCACATCCAACCCCAGGGGAATCCATGGAAATCCATAAGAATCATCTGCTTTAAGGATTTAGGATCTGTCCTTTTGAATGGCAAAGCCTTTGTGTGGCTCCTGATGGTTTTTTCCTTGGAGAAAAACTATTAGGAACAGCCTTGGAGCTGTTATCCCACTGGGCAGCTTGGATCCATATCCAAGCCCACAGAAATCCATGGAAATCCATAGGAATCATCTGCTTTAAGGATTTAGGATCTTTCTTTTGAATGGCACAACCTTGGTGTGGCTCCTGGTGTTTTTTCCTTGGAGAAAACCTCTCCCACCAGCTGTTTGCCTGCTCTGGGTTTCCTGGGATGCAGAGGATCCCTGTGGAATCTGCTCCCTGCTAATTCCTGGCTGCTGCATCCACAGCTCCTTGAACTGCTGGACTGGGACTCAGAATGAGCCAGAAAATCCTGACATTCCCAGGGATGGAAGCACATCCAGGGAAGCGATCCCAGCTCAGTCATGGATGTTCCCCATCCAGGGAGAAGAATTCAGCCAAAGCAAACCATTCCACAGGGCAGACTGAAGATGGGAAGAGCCTGGAAGTCTTTCCCACTCTCCACAGGGATGAGTTTTTCAGAATTTCCCCATGCCAGGGGAAAATCCTCCTTCCAGGGTCTTGTCTTTTTGCTCATCCCGAGAAGGAACATCCTTGGGATGCCATCCCAATCCCAGCCCTCAATGAGAACTGAGTTTTCCAACATCACATTAAAGCTTCCCAAGTGAGAAAATTCCCCCCTCCCATCCATTCTGCCGAGCAGATTTGGGAGAGCCTGCTGAGGAGCCGAGTCAAAATATTGGGAATTCTGCATTCTGTGGCCTCTTCCTGCTGCCAGACTCGTGAGAGGGAGGTGTCAAACACAGCATCTGCCTGTGGAGATTCATCCCACAATCCATTAGGATCCCTTAATACAGGGAAAACCCTTTTGGGGAAGGAGGATTGGGAAGAGTGAAGTGCAGCACGGGTTTTTCTGCACATTTCAACCACAGACTCTTTGCTTTATCCATGTTTTTATGAATTCCTCAAATGTTCCTCTGGCCAGGGCCCACAAAGCAAACAATAATATTGGGATTTCTTGCTGTTTCCCCCTAAAACTCACCTGTTTTTTAGATAACCAAATATTGTTTCCTCTGCTCTTTCTCAGAGAACAGAGTGCACACTGAGAGCCCTGGCTTTGCAAAGTAATGGGAAATGGGAAAGAATTTAAGGAAAATCCTGAATCCTCAGGTTGTAGCTTTTCTATTTTTCAGGCTCTGAGCTGCTTTAGTGTGCAGCTCTGAGCTTCACAGTAAGGGTTGGTGAGCTCTCTGCACAGAGCAGGGAGACAAAACAATTCCTGCTCCAGCTGGGCACCAAGGACAAATGATCCAAACCTCAGGCCCAAGAGCACAACCAAGGTGGGCTGGAGAGAGAAAAACAAGCAGGGTGGGGCTGCCTGGGCTAAAGCTGGAATGGGACAATGAACTCCAAGGTGCAAATGGAGCAGAACTTGTCAAAGTGAGAGCCCCCGGGAGCGGCCGTGCATTTTGGGGCCATTTTGGGTCATCTTGGGTGCAGGCCTGGCTGGGCTCTGGTGCTGCCCAAGGTGGATCCATGGAGGAGATCCTTTCCATAAATCCCTGCTTTATTCTGGAGCTCTGTTCTGGGTCAGCCTTCTCAAGGCATCATTTCCCTCTAGAGATCCTTTCCTGCAGGTAAAACAACTTGTGGAGATGGGGGAATATTTGAGGAGCCCACAAGTCAGGGAAAATCTTTGTCCACTCCTCCCAAGGCCCTGCCAAGTTAAATCCTGGAGCTCCAGGTTATCCCAGCAGGATTTGAGGCCCTAATGATGCTCCACATTTCCCTTTCCCGGGGCAAGGACAGCCCTGTGGAGCAGGCAGGGATCGCTGCCCTTTGGAAATGCATTCCTGAAACTGCTCCTGGCACCAATCATCCCCCTGCAGCACAGCCTGACCTCCTCCCCATCCCAAATCCCTCCCCAAATCCCTCCTGAGGGCCAAACACGGGCTGGGCTAGAGATTAATGGCAATTAAAACGTCTCTTTTATCATTTATATCGTTGCCATCATGGAAAGAGCAGGAATTGCTGGGGATTGGAGCCCCTCGGTGCCCAGGGCTGAGCTCCCTTGGAACATCAGGGAGAAACCTTCAGGGCCTGGGCTTGGCTGGCTCTGAAAATAGAGAAAATGGTAATAAACATCAAGGTTAGCCCCAAAAAGTGGCTCAAAAATAATTTTAAAAGAAATTTTTAAATTTTAAAATAAAATATTAATGTCTGGGGAAGTAAAGAAGGAAAAGTTTTGCTTTTTCCCCATTTCTTTCCAGGGTGTTCAGCACAATTTAGAGGGAATCTGCTTGGCTACAAATGAAGGATGAGTCACCTGTTAATTTCTGATCACGGAGCCCTGTGATTAACTCAGTCCCTGGGGGAGCTGCCCCTCCCTGTTATCCAGCAGAGAATTCCAAAAGCATCATTTCCCATCTCAGAAAACTCCTTTATCCGGCTGAAACCACCGGATGGGACAGGAGACACAAAGGGAGTGACTCCAGGAGGGAAAATTCCCATATTTTGAGGGAATTCCACCTTTAATCCATCCTCTGCTGTTAAACCCAGGGTGCTGAGAGCTGCAAAACTTGTAGGGAAAGGCTGTGGAAAAGGAGCTTTTCCAACCCAAATCGTGATTCCAGAGTTCTCAGCTCTCCAGGAGTTTTTTGGGCTCCATTTTAGTTGTGGACAGAAATCAAATGAGGAAAATGTCCCTGGTGTGTCCTGGCATGCCAAACCCACAGCAAATCCCACTCCTGCCTTTCCCAGCTCCCTGACCTGCAGCTGCACTTGGCTCCCTCAGGAAAAATGGGAAAAACCTTTCCAGACTCAGCCTGTTATCCTGATCATATCAGAAAAATTGCACCCGACCCCATTAATATCCATTTTTTTTCTGGGCAAGAATCCAAAAGCTGCCTTCAGGAAGAGTGGAGGGAGCAATTACCCCATTCCCAATTATCCCTGATCCCGGGGGGCTCTGCTTTCCCCACTTTTATGGCTGGGATAAGAGAACAATCCCCCACATCCCTGGGCCAGAGAAATCCCTG
Source organism: Urocynchramus pylzowi (assembly GCA_013397555.1). NCBI lineage: Eukaryota > Metazoa > Chordata > Aves > Passeriformes > Fringillidae > Urocynchramus > Urocynchramus pylzowi. Next base: position 7,303 of record VZRH01007330.1, on the reverse strand, counting down.
AGCTCAGCTCTAAATCTCTGGGAAGAGAATTTTCCAAGCTGTCATCATTCCTCCCCTGGCTTTCAGTTGGTTTGCCTTGGTATTTTAATGAGTTCTCTGAGAGGGGGAAAAGAATAAAAAAAAAAAAAAAAATTAAAAAAAAGGAGGAAAACTGGGAAAAAGTGAGGGTGATGTCATCAGGCCCCACGTCTGGTTTTATTATCTCAAATGTCAGCAGCTTGTTCAGCTGGGACAGTTTTATTTTATATATAAATAGAGAGGTGGAGGCAACACAAATATAAACACAGAAACATAAATACAGACATAAAAATACAGGGATGGAGGCAGCACTGCCCCTTGGCCACAGTGGTAAATATTTCTCCAAGAGAAATGGGAATAAAAGGAGTGTAAAAATCGTATTTTGATGGTAAAACCTGGGAGAAATGGGATAAAAGGAGTGTAAAAACATATTTTGATGGTAAAACCTGGGGGAAATGGGAATAAAAGTAATGTAAAAACATATTTTGATGGTAAAACCTGGGGGAAATGGGAATAAAAGTAATGTAAAAACATATTTTGATGGTAAAACCTGGGAGAAACGGGATAAAAGGGGTGTAAAACCATATTTTGGTGTAAAACCTTGGAAAATGGGAATAAAAGGAGTGTAAAACCACATTTTGGTGGTAAAACACTCCCCAGCCAGAGAGTTGGGGTTATTTTTTGGGAATGAATACAATTTTCCCAGCACAGGTTCAGGTGTGGGGGAAAAGAGGGATGTGGGTGATTAAAGCTTTGGCTGCTGAGGATCCCTGCCCTGCTCATGGAATTTGGGTCAGAAATGGGGAAAAAAAGGCCCATAAATTCATCTATTTTTTTCTGGGAATTTCAGCCAGGAGAAAAAGAAGCAGAATCTTGAGGTTTTCCCTCAATTTCCCTGATAGGACTGAGAAGGTGTTCAGAGCTTTATCTACAAGACAAATATCACACAATAATACAAAATAACTGGGAAATTATCAAATCCCAGCCTTCAAATGTTTCTATTTCAGTATTTAAAGCTCTGTAAATTTCAGTGGTGCCCAGAGATGGAAGGATGAGGATGAGGATGAGGATGAGGATGAGGATGAGGATGGAGGGACAGAGTGTCCTGTGTGCTGCTCTTCCAGGCTGGATGGAGTGAGGAGGACAAGAGAAAGGGGAAAGCAGGAAAAGGAAACCAAGGAAATGAGGAAAAGAAAATAAAGGAAATTAATAAACTAAAAAAAAAAAAGGAGTTGAGGGAAAAGCAAAATACAGAGAGACCTGCAAGGAGTGTTGCCTAAAAACTGAATTTTCCATTGATTCGTGCTGGATTTACATCCTGGGCAGATCTGAGGGGGGAAATGTGCCTTTCCCAGCTTTTCAGAGCACAAGGAACATCCTTGGAGAGCAAATCCGTGGAGATGAGGTGAGGCAGGGCAGCAGAGTGCTCTGGGAGGTGCTGATCAGCTCCTGCAGCTGTTTCTTTGGAAAAAAGAAGGAAATTGGGGTTTAAAACTCAAGTCCTCATGGCCACACGCAGGCTGGAGCATCCATACTCAAATCCAAGAACTCATTCAGATCTCCTGGTGTTTTCCAAGCTTTTGGCAGCAGCCTGGGGAGGGCTGGAAGGTGGGAAAGGGCTGTCCCAGGGCATCTCTGTCCTGCTCTGATGCCAGTTTATGTCCAGAACCCTCTTGGTCAGAGCAAGGAGCTGCTAAAATGAGGCTCCAAGCTGCCCCTGCCCTTGGATCCCAGCCAGGGAGAGGCCAACAAGCTCCTCCATCCCATCCCATCCCATCCCATCCCATCCCATCCCATCCCATCCCATCCCATCCCAAAGCTCAGCCTCTTGGACAGTGACCTCCTCAGTCTTGATTACGTAAAAAACCCCATGGAAAAACAATTTAAACTCTTCCAGGGAGAGCTGCTTCATTAATATGGTGAGAATCAAGCTGAGGGAATGGATCCTTTAATGAATGAATCCTTTAACCTTGGGATAAAACTTTGGAAGTGTTGGTGCACAGCTAAACCCTAAAATTCCTATAAAATAAACCCCAAAGGCAGCCTAAGGCTGTTGATAAGACTGAGCTTAGTGGTGCTGAGGGGAGAAGGGAAAAAAACCTGCATTAATTCCAGTTGCTCTTTAATTAGCCACAACAAATCCTAAATCCCAGGTTCTTTCCTCAGCTTCTGTCCCCTCCTGGATTGAGGATGAACAGGACGAATGGTTTAATCCAGGATATTTTTTAGGAGTTCTGTAGCTGTTTGAGGTCTTCTGGGATAAATTCTCCTGTCCAGTGTCAGAATGGGGGCATTGAGGTTTTCCCAATTTGAGGGTTAATATCCCATTCCAGCCATGCTGTAGGATGGTAATCCACAGGTTTCTGAAGGATCCTGAATTATTTGGGATCAGGTTTGCATGGAAAAGATCATTAAGGTGTTTGGGAAGCACTTTGAGTCACCAAGGACTGTGGGATCTGTGAGAGATCCAAATTTGGGGAGTTTATGTATCCACACCAAGGCACCAAATCCATCTAAATAAAAGGAATTAACTTTTGGGGAGAAAAAAACAACAAAAAAACAAGCAGGTGAAATTTGGTATCTGTGGGACATTTTGTGGTGGTGGAGGGCAGTGGGAGCCTGGTGAGGGAATTTTGGAGTCAGTGAAAAGCCAGGAATGGTTGGTATGAAGGGATCCCAGGTGTGAATTCCAGGAACTGGTGCTGCCAACAGAGAGATTTGACTTTTCTGTGCCCATCCTGCCCGTCCAAAACCAGAGAAGTGAAGCTGGATGTTCCTGGAAAAGCAGAGCATGGAGCAGCCTGGGATGAAAGCTGGGCAATCCCAAGGCACCAGATGTGGGACCTGATCCCTGCATGGATTTTGGATCCAGCCACTTCACAGGGCTGAACTCCCTCTCCACCCCCAGGTGACTCTCAGGGATCTCTTTGGGTTTTTCCAGACCAACTCTCCCAAGCCAAATCACAGCTCCAGGCTGCTCCAGAGCATCACCCAGTGCTGACTCAATCCCGAGCCTTGGGATTACGGATTTGCCCCCAAATTCTCCCACCAGCCCAACCCCAAAGCCATTTCCAAGGTCCACAGAGGCTACTGGAATATTTTCTGGCATGCTGCACTTCTTTGCACCACATTTCCCCTCCACGCTCCATGGAATTCCTTAATTTTTCCCATTTTTCCAGAACCAACCCTCTGTTCGTTTGCTTTTGGCTCTGCCTCTAATCACTTCCATTGCTAATTAGCATCCAGTCCCATCCACGGATGTTTTCCCACTCATCCCTGAACCCCACAGGCCGTTTCACACATTCCATGGAAGGATATCCCAGGGAGCAGATGCGGGGGGCGTGTGGTGCGAGATGCCAGCCTGAATTCCACGTGGGAACGGGTCAGGAATGATTTACATCCCCCTCCCTTCCTAAACGACCTTGCCGATGGCATCCGTCCATTTCCCAGCGCTAAATTGCGGGAGACAAAACATTCCAGGCGGATGTGCTTCACGTGCTGAGCCAAACACGTGTCAAAAACCCAACTACAAGACAATTTTCCAATTAATAAATTCCCTGGATGGCTGGGAATGCGGCAGGAAAGCGCTGCCACGGCACAGAGCAGATGCCGGATGCTCGGGAAGAATTCCTGCAATTCCTGCTCCGTCGCGGGATGAGTTTCCAGCAGGATTTTGTGGATCCAGCCCGCACGGCCTCGAGGAGGAATCAGAGCTGCTCTTCCCAGAGTTTGTCTGGGTTGCAGCAAGGTTTTGGAGCGAGGTGGGGTTGGATTTCCAGCGGGAGAGCCGCGGTGGTGGCACGGGGGTATTTACGGGGTGCAGCTGCCCCTCCCTCCCACAGAACCTTCACGAGCCTCCCACCGTCGGATTCCCTTCTGGTTTTCCAAGGCCAGCTCGGAATCCAAAGGCAGGGAAGGAATTTTGAGGGTGGTTTGGGGGTTTTGTTGTGAAAACGTTAAAATGTAACCTTTGCTTTCTGCGTGACTCGTCCTCTCAGGGCGGATTGGGCCAATAATTGTCATGGAATCATGGAATTGAGTTGGGAGTGACCCAAAGGATCAGTGAGTGCTGCACAGGACAACCCCAACATCCCACCATGTGCCTGAGGGCGTTGTCCAAACACTCCAAGGACATTCCTGGACCTTAGGAAGTGGGGGGGAGATCCAGAGCTGCTGCAGATGGCACCAACCTCTCATCCCACTCTAATTCCTTCCCCTTGTCACTCATCCCTCCCAACATCCACATTTCTCCCTGTGATCCACATCCAAAGCTCTTCCTGATATTTAAAGCAGCTTTTTCTCTACCTCCTCCTTGCTAATTCCCCATCTAATTTTAGACCTCATCCATAATGGGAGCTTTTCTCTGCTTCTTCCATGTGTCACCACATTTTTCCATTTGCCACCGGCTCCTATTTACATCTGTGTTTGGAAGAGAATTGAAGCAAAACTTATGGCCAAACCCAAACTATTCTATAGAATCCGGAGATGCTTCCCAGTGTGGAGAGTTGCCCAGGAAAAGAGCTTTAAATAAAATCCCAAAAAAGCAGAAGATGCATCCAACTGCTGCTCGAATCCATGAGCTGGGTGTTTTGGCAGGGCTGAAAGAGCTGACAGTCAGCAAGTCAGGAAAGGATTTCATTCTATTTAATTAGAAAAATATTAAAAATAGGAGTGTATGAAAAGATTAAATTCAATATTCAAATATTTTTTCATGCTCTCCCAAACAGAAGAGCCCCAGGTCATGAACGCTGTGATGAAATAACATTTCTGAAGTTTAGGAAAATGAAGGAAGATGTTACACAACAGCGATGTCGCAACGGGATCCCCACCCAAGGCTGGGGGAAGTGGGCACCCAGCCAGCCCCGTGGGCTGCATTCCTGCCCAGCCAGCCCCTTTTCCAGCAAATAAACGGAGTTCACTCAGCTTTGACCTCAACTCACTCTTTAATTTACTTTTTTTTTTAATAGGAAGTCGTCGGAATGGTCCAACTGGCAGGTCAGCGAAACATCGCGCAGCTGGAGGCTGCCCTGACAGAATTATGGATTGCAGATGTTGCCTGGGAGCTGCTGGGACTCTGAGCGGGGCCAGGAGTCCCTGGGGGGGCTGTGGAGCTGCTTCCCGAGCCTTTGGGAAGAGGGGTTTGTTTTCCACTCCAAATGAACCTTTAACCATTTGGGGTTTGCTCTGTGTGCTGAAGTGACAGAAAGCAGGAAAGGCGAAGCACAAGATCCAGATCCTGCTCCCTTTCCTCTCAGGAGGAATTTCTTCATGGAAAGATCATGGAACCCTTCCCTTCCCTTCCCTTCCCTTCCCTATGGTCAGGGATTGGCACTGCCCAGGGAGGTTTGGAGTCCCCATCCCTGGAGGTGTCCAAGGAATGCCTGGACGTGGCACTGGTGACAAGGTGGGGATCAGGACCAGCTGGGACTTGATGACCTTGGAGGGCTTTTCCAACCTCAGTGATCCTGGGATTCTCCATGCACACCTGGGGAGTCCCACAGAAACGTGGCTTCAGGGCTTGGACACCCCCGCAGCAGTGGTGGCACCTCAGAACTTGGTGTCAACAGATGTTGTTGGCCATCAGGGACTGGAGAAAGCCAAAGGCTGAAAACTATTTAATTTATTTGGATTATTGTAATTAACAACATTCCAGGGGTAGGGATAAAATGGACAATGCAAAATACTGACTTCAGGTGAAATAATCCTGAGATCAGGCAACTGAAAGTACAGAGATCCTTAAATCAGCTCCAGGAAACTGCTGGAGGTCCAGCCTTTGAGCCAAGCCTAGTTAAGCTGAGCTCTGTAGGTTTTCCACTCCACATTTATTCTTCAGAGAACAGAGGTGCCCTTATCTCCATGGCCTTGTCCATATTCCATAGGGAAAATGTTATATTTGAAGTTATGAGTCTTCTTCTTCTTCTTCTTCTTCTTCTTCTTCTTCTTAT
>VZRH01007329.1:115882-160973 GCA_013397555.1 Urocynchramus pylzowi | reverse complement strand
TGGATCAGGAATGGAGTGACCAGCAGGAGCAGGGAGGTCATTCTCCCCCTGTACTCGGCACTGGTGAGGCCACACCTCGAGTGCTGTGTCCAGTTCTGTCCCCTCAGTTTGGGAAGGACGTTGAGACACTTGAGCGTGTCCAGAGGGGGCAACGAGGCTGGAGAGGGGCTGGGAACACAAACCCTGTGAGGAACCACTGAGGGAGCTGGGGGTGTTCAGCCTGGAGAAAAGGAGACTCAGAGGTGACCTTATTGCTCTCTACAACTTCCTGAAAGGAGGCTGTAGTCAGGTGGGGGTTGGTCTCTTTCTCCAGGCAGCAACTGACAGAAGCAGAGGACACAGTCTCAAGCTGCATCAAGGGAAATATAGGTTAGATATTAGGAAAAACATTTTGACGCTTAGGGAATGGGTTGGACTCGATGATCTTGAAGGTCTCTTCCAACCTTGTGATTCTCTGATTCTGTGAACATTGCAGTCATTTTCAAAATGGTACTCTTGTAACATTAGAAAGGTTCTGTAAGTGAATAGATACTGGCAAACCTATTAAACACAGATATAAGATAATTCTGCATTTTAAATAGAAGTCTGAATTTCTGTATTTGACAACTACACTGTCCTCACATGGAATTCTGCTATTTGGCCACTTGAGCTCAAAAAAAGGCATCAAAATAATGATACCCATAACAACACACATACAGAACAACCTGTGCTGGAATTCCAAAAAAGGTAACAGACAGCTTAAGTGATGGAAAGGGTATATGTTTGAATATAACAAGTGTCAGACAAAAAGTCAAGCAAATCATCTATTATACTGATAAGCTTATAGAATAATTACATGCCACTATTCCTCTCTCATAAGTGAAGATACTGAGACCCCCCAAAATTAGAATAAAAGCTCAGGTTTGGACAACAAGTTATAATGGTTTCTGATATTATGTGGATGTTTCCACATAATATCATGGGTTTCCTACAGTGGAAGTTCTAGCCAGCTGCCTTCCTCCAGCAGTCAAGGAGCCACTGCAGCCAACAGATATTCCAGGGCTGACCTGACAGAACAATTAATTCTACAGCCTCAGCACATAGTGAGATATGAACACAGCTTCATTTGGGGCCCCACAGAGCTAAATGCATGTCAGGGCACAGGTCTGAAACACCTAAGAAATGTGTGAACATGCATCATCTATGTGTGCTCCATGCTGTGCAAATGACAAATACTAATGTCTCAGAGATGTAGGCAAAGGGTAGGAGTGTAAAAACAGCAGCTACAGGCAAAGGCATGAGGGCAGAGGGAACATCTGAGGAGGCAAGGCCAGCCCTGAAGGATTTAACTACACATACACATGGAACACTGAAAAGGTATACAGTTTGGTGAACAATAAAACTGTGCAAACGGCCACACGGCTGGCACTACCACCACCTCATCTTTAGTCAAACGTTAATGTTCTTGTTCTTACCAACACGACAGCACATGAGAGCTCACTCCTTTCCCTCTGGCCAGAACTGGACTGTCAAAAAAAAACCATTACTGGTTTTTCCCTGGGACCAGGCTACAGCCCTGCTTGGATTCAGTTATGCAATGCCTCTACACCGATGTCCCAGCCCTCGAAGACTTCTCCATGAACAGAACTGTTCTATGAGATGTCCACGTGTATCAGGCTGCCTGGGAAGTTCATTCTCTTTGCCATCCCTCACAGTCCGCCCCTGAGGCACATGCAGAACTGTTCTAGCAAGGCACAAGTCAGATACTTCAGGAGACTTTGGGTTGTGGCTTTGGGTTTTTCAGTGAATCCCGTCCCATTTGTTACCTGAAAAAAAAGATGCTGTGAGGAGTGGAGGTTGACGCCCGGGGGATGAATAGTCGGCAATTCCGATACAAAAGAACTGGCCAATGGTTCTAGCATTCCACTGAAATCTAAGGAGAGGAAAAGCTGGGTTGTGCACTCGCTGAGCTGAGGGGGGACACGCTGGCTGTGCGGGGAGCGGAGCAGTTCGGGTGGTTTCTGGTGCTGGTCTTGCCGTGCTGAGGGTCTCGGTGCTGCTGCGGAGTTCTCCTTGCTGCCCTTCTGACTGGGGCTTCTCGGCACCCGCCAGCGCCGGGAGACCCTCACCATCTCCGCGGGTGTTCGGGGGAAAACGGGCCCCCAGCTCCTCCCTGTCTCCGGAGACAGCACCTCCCAGCTGCTGACTGGAACCCCGGCGGCTGCCATCACCAGGATACTCAACAGCGTACACATGAGAGCCTGGGGAAAGCGAAGCCCGTGCCTCCTCCCTCTCCCCGGGGCCACGGTCCCCCCCGCAGGCTCGGGGCTTGATGGGCTATCCCCGAGGCCATGACGGCGGCACCACCGAGGCCATGAAGGACTGCCCCCGCAGCCATTAGGGGCTGCCCCCGAGGCCATGAGGGACTGCCCCCGAGGCCATGAGGGGCTGTCCCCGAGGCCATGAGGGACTGCCCCCGAAGCCATGAGGGGCTGCCCCCGAGGCCATGAGGGCGGCACCGCCGAGCCGCTCCCTCACACGGCAACGACAGCGCCCTCTGCCGGCCAGCGCAAAGCCGAAAGAGCTCAGCGGATGGGAAAAGGCTATTACCGGGTTTCTTTGGGTTTATTTTTAAATACTTTTTATTGTTGCTGTTGTTCTGTCTTGTTACATATGTGTGTGTGTGTGTGTGTGTATATTCTAGCAAGGAACCGTTATTACTTTTTCCCATACTTTTGCCTGGAAGCACCATCATTTTCAAAGGGAGGGGTCATCTTTCCATTCCAGGAAGGTTTCCACCTTCCTTGATAGATATTTGTCTTTTAAACGAAGACAGACAAAAAAACGTTCTTCCCAGACAAGCACATTTCTGGTGATAGCTCAGGATGTCCCAATACTCAGGCCACCCAAACCCTGGCAGTGCTGTCTGGACAATCAGACAGTAGGAGTTCTTCCAGCAATGGCATCCTGGCCCATGGAAGAGTGGGAAGCATTTGCAACAAGCCTGGGTTTATTCTAACCTGATCTCTCTGGCACCTTCACAAAGACCACAGGCGCAATCACAAGCAGAGGCCATCAACACAGCCTTGCATATCACCCCTACACATCTCCAAGGCACTTCTGGTGGGGATCGATCATGCTCTGCAGGTTGAAGCACTATGTGGAAGACATAATTAATTTTTACTTCCATGATGGTCATTCATCCTCCAGCACCTTCTGCTGCTTCTACTCATATTAACTTTTCAGGAAGATGCTGGAGGATAAGCCTGAATGGATCAACACCAGATCCACTGAAACAGAAGTGGTCGTATCAATTGCAGAGAGTAAGTAAAATGATAGCTTTGCATCTCATGTCGTGTCTCTGGAGGATGGGACTGAAGCACAGGCTGCTTGCCCTTGCCAGGAAAATTAATTCACAAACACCAGAGGTTTATGTCCAAAAAGCAGACAGAGGAGTCCTGTAGCTTTATTCAAATACAGGGAGAGGCCATGGAGCATTTTCCCTGGTGTCCCTCAAAATTTTGGAGGACCCAGCCTCCTTTTTACCCTCATTTCCTGGCCGCATGTCCGTCTCTCTTCCCCCACTGCCTGAGGTACTTCAGAGGTACAGACTTCCCGAAATGTCTAATACCTAAGACCCCCTTCTAATGTATAACCCCCCTTTTTGTTTTCCTTGAGTCAATCAGTGGAGTTCCTATGGAATTTATGGTTCTTCCCATGGTTTCTTTCATCTCTCAGTATCCAATTTTATTTAACAGCAGACCTACAGTTTGTTTGTTAAGACAAATCTCTCACTCCATACATCAATCAGTGGAATCCTTCCCATTGTTTCTTTTATCTCTCACTGCTAATTTTATCTACCAGCAGACCCACAATTTGTTTGTAAAGACAAGTCCCTCCTTCCTTTCACCCTCAAACAGCTTCAAAATCACAGGACAAAAAGCCAGCCTGGGAACAATTATGTGTCCAGTGCCTCATTACAGCTAAAAGACTTTTGATTGGTCACAAAATATTCAGGCGGTGGATGCCGTGAACAAAGGTTTGTGTGCAGCCTCCCCTCCCCCAGGGCAGTGCAGAGGCCCCTGTGACCTTTTCACAATGGTAAGACTTTACCAGGAGTGCCCAGCTGGAAAAGCTTTCTTATCCAACAGTGTGTAACTGTGCATGAGGGAAGCAATAGCCCGAGTGGCCCTGTGCCAAGGCACTGAGGGACCCTCTGGACACACAACTGACAGATGTGTCCCTGGTGTCCTCTGCAAGCCATCCCACATTACAGGGCCCACTGACTCCCAGAGTGGAACATGGCTCCTACACTCTTCAGATTCTTGGTGAGTGTATCACGGGATCCTGTCATCCTCACAGAGGTGGGGGAAGCCTTGCAAAATAATACTTCCTAGCAGAAGGGCAAGAGAGTATTTTAATTTATCCATCTCCCTCACCTACCATTGACCACCACGTCCTTTAGGGCAGTGTAGTCCAACTCCTGGGATAAGATCCTCTCTAGTCTCAATCCTCTTTCCCTATTTCTTCAAAACATTTTCTGTTGCCTCGATTTCCCTCGCCTGCATGTTCCCTGAACCTGGCTTTCTCAAACTTCCCTCTCCTTATGTCTGCCTTCAGCCAGCACTGCGTCCTGAGTTTCTCTGTGCCGTCCCACGCTCTGATATTTACACTGGGAGTTACACGCCCCCAGCTCTAATCTGATCCTCATGGAACAGCAGGTTCATTTAATCACCAGCTCAAAAATTGCAGACACATTTTATTAGGCTTATCTCTCCTAACGATACAGTGATAGCACACTACAGTACCATTTAGAGCAAGCTACTACTGCTAACCCAGCTGACTCCTGGCTCCTTTATAGGGGAATAAAGCCAAGGGAACGACACTCGGTGTCACTTCATAAACCCAAAAAGAACACAGCGCGGCACTTGCTAACTACAGGTCCCCAAAGGGATGTGTGATTCACACATCAAGGCACTCCCAGACCCGAGAGCTCTGTCTGTGAGCAGAAAAAAGCTGCATTCTGCTCTAGTCTGAATTCCAAAGTTTGTGCATCATGAACATAATGCCCTGTATCTAGAAAAGCTCAGACTGCATTCCTGAATGCACTTCTCACAGGAGTAACAGAAACCTGTCAATTTTTTTTTTTCTTCTCTGTAACACCATCATTAAATGGATTTTAAAGAGTAAGTACGGAATATCCCAAGGAAGGCTAAGGTGAACCATGTGACAGAACAGGGGAAGGCTTTTGACTGATTTGCATGGAATCCCACTAGCACCTTAGGTTTCTTAGACTCTGGGAAGTTTACATCACTTCCCTGCCCCCTCACTCCCATTCTACTCCAGTTCTACTCCCGTTGACTCCTGATACAGTCCCCCCCCGCTTTTCAAATGTACTTAGCAAACAGATGTACCTGGCTATTACAGGTTCCTTCTCATAATCCTAAAAATTGCACAATTTGCTGATTCCCCTTTTCTCTGTGCAAAGTTTCAACTCCAAACCAGCTCTGTAGAGGAACAGACTTTCACAGTGAATGCCACCTTTTCTTTCACCATTTACTATTTTGGCTGCAGTTCACACTAAGCTTTCCATAGGGAAGTTGCAGCTAAGTACAGAGAACTCAGCCAGAATGAATGGAAAAAGAAAACACACTACAATTTAACCACGTAAGAAAACCCAAAACCAAACATGAAATTAAATTGAAGCAAATTAGTGCAAAGTTCAAATAGCAGTGAAATGAATCTAGAACAATACCCAGATAAAAAACCTACTGAAAGTCTAGCACCAAGAGAAAAATCTGGACTATCACTGCCTTAGCATAGTGCATAATTTCCAAACAACTTTGAACTTCTCTGTTGTGCAGACAAAGAAAACTGTGTGTTCATCACAGGCTCTGCCCAACACATCTCTTTTCATCTGGAGAGATGTTAAGACATATCTAGTAATACATTTGTCACTGTATTTCCTCATCTATGTCATCTTCCCCTCAGAAAAAGCCCAGGAAACAAATGAGAGTGGTCACAGAGTCAAAAACTCAAAACTTACAAGTTCTCAGGTTCATCTCAGCTTACAAGCATCTCAGGTTCTGTGATATCTCAGTTTATGTTTATGGCTGAAACCCCAAAACACAGACTTGAACTTTGTGTTCAAGACTACACAAATAAATAAAATATTTTTCTTAAGAGGTTTTTCTTTGCAGAATAGGCTAAAATACTTTTCTCTCAGGCAGATGGAATAACATTGTTCCCGGCCACTAATGTTCAGCCAGCATGAAGCCACCGGGGCTTCGGTCACTTGCACATTCTGGCTCCTGGTCCTGCCTGGGAACTGCTGCTCTAGGACTGGACAGGAGGCAGGGCTGCCTGGCAGTGATACAGAGGTGAGCCTACAGCAACTGTCCTGCAGAATGGATGCACAGGAACTGACACAGAGCACAAGCTAAAATCACACCAGGCATCAGCAAACTGCTGGGTTTGGGCACTCAAGGAGGTATGCGATTCGCTCTAATGGAAGCTATCCACAGCTTACCCATGAGAGAAGCCAACCTCTTGGGCCTCGAGGTCTCGTTTCCCAGTTCCATGAGTTGAATGGTCACCCCACGGGGGTGCACTGATAGACAAGGTGCAGCTGATACAAGGCAAAGGTATCTTCTTATGTTAAACATAATTAATTGTCTGTTTGGCATAGTTTATATGGCCAGATCGGCCTAAAATTTAATAAGAAATGTTTCATACTGGGAGCTTTATTTCCACAACTGGAGAAGAACTCATTCTGCTGTATAAAGATACAGAAATGTAATTTTTAAAAACTCTGGCACGTTTCCTGCTTATGTAATTCAAAAAGGATCTCAGTAAAGAAAATTCAATTTGGCAATCCATTAACATAGATTTGATGCTCTCTCTGTTCATATCTTGATGTCTCACCCCTTTCAGAAAAATGAAAATAACTCTTGGTAAAGAGTGGCTGTTCCCTCTTATTAGTCCAGTATATTGGCAATTATTAAAATCCTAGGAAAGCTGCTGAAGCTCTGCTGACTCATGGTGGCCAAGAACTTACTTGTTAACTCCATAACCAAGGTGGAGGAGGGAGAGAAACAAAAAAAGGAAAAGCCAGAGAACAGGCAAAGTTTGGGAAGAAGGCTGAGTGCCAGCTGTACACTAAGTTGCACCAATTATTCAGGAGAAAGGATCTGGATGTTATTGGAAATTTTACATGCTGTGTTTGAACCAGGTGAAGAGTCAGACCTAATATCAGGCCATTTAAGTTTAGGAACCTAAAAGAGTAATTTCAAAAAAGAGTAACAGACATCTACTGAGAACAGAGGAAGAGCAGCAGTTCTGAGAGACAAATTGGCTTACCAAAAGTCTGAACTGTCTTCTTCCTGCTCCATCAAGAACAGAGACACCCCAAGGCAGTGATGGAAAGCCTATACCAGGACACCAGACTGGCACGTGACACTGCTGTCAGCAGAAGAGCTCAGTTCCCACTGCACTCTGCAGTTTGTCACTGCTCCTCGACCCTACAGACCAGACTGCAGAGCCCCAAACAAGCTGCAGCAGAGCACGGGAGATGGTGACGCTGACAGAGATTAATGGAGCAATTAACCCTTTCTCTCTCCACCAATCTGCCCCAAAGAGAAGAATGTGTCATGACGCAGGAATATATTTCTGACATGAAAGATATTAGCAGCTGTTAGCCAGGAATGACTGCATTCCTCATCTGGGAGCTCTGGTTTGGTGCATTAATACTTGTGGGGTTACTGTAAACCTGAGGTCATTCACAGCCTAAGTACTAGCAAAGGTGGCATTTTAATGCCTGGAAAATTTTAGGTTTCACCTCAATTTTAAGTTATTCTATTCTCACAGCAGTGAATAATTAGGGAAAAGCCAGAGCACATTATTCCAAGGGTAAGGATTCTCCCCCAGAAAGGCAAAGCGGTTCTCAGCACTGTCTGGCTGCATTTGAGGACTGCACTGTGCACTCCTCTTCTAAGGAGCAGTACAATTCTTTCCAGCCCACTGCCCATTCTTGCACGAAAAAGAGCCAGGATTTTCCACTTGCCCACCATCATCTGTGATCACATATTTCTCAGTGAAGGAAGGCTGCCAGCATGGAGGATTTGCTGTAACACCATCTTACCCTTGCTCTGCCCAGATGAGAGCATGTGTTCTTTCCCCACAGCATACAGGGAAGAAGGGAAAACTAAGGGAAGACAAGGTGGCTCGCTTGGTGGTATTTGATGACGATAGAGCATCACACATATAAAAAGCTCAGCATTATTGTACCTTCACATAAAATCCTGTCCGTGTCCTGAACAACAGTAAAAACAATTCACCTCATTAAGGTACTACACCAAGCTGCATAGTCGCTATGTTGTAAAGGCTCTGGAAGCCTGTGGTTGAAGTGTTAGTGTTGTGGAACAAAGTGACATCAAGTTGGGAAATAAATGAGCATAGTACTCTCTTCTAACCTTCTGGCACTGAGCCTTTTAACAGAGAAGAAAAAAGCAAAAATGGAAAATGTCAACCCCAAAAACATTTTTCTTGTTGTAAAAAATAGAGTCCACTCTAAAGTACTTGATAAGAGACACACTGAGCGGTCTGATACTTCACTGAAAAATAGTGAGTGGCTGCAAAAAGGTTATGTGAATACGTCTAATGCAGTAAGAAAAAAAAAAAAAATCCTTCCAACCAAAAATTTGTATCTATGTCCTACAAACGTCACGTCAGCCCTCAAGACGAAAGTCTCAGCAGCTGCCGCTGAGCTCTTAAGCTCAGGGATGCAGGGCAGCTCTCACAAGCACGCAGAGAGGGTCGGGACAGCCCGGCACCCCTCGGCAGCGCACACGGAGCTGCCCGCTGCGCAGCGAGCAGCGCCCGCTCTCCCGGGAGAGCGCGCTCATTTGCAAGGGAAGGCAGGCTCTGCACATGCCCGCGGTGCTGCTGCCGCTGGGGGCAGCTTTACATAAGGCTGCGCCCGGCGCCAGCCCGCCCCAGTCGGCCGGAGCTCTCGGCATGCGAGCTCGGCAGCGCCGGAGCCGCGTCCCGGGCCGGGCTCCCCGCAGCTGGCGCGCCCGGCCGGCAGCGAGCCGCGGGCCCATGGAGGACGGGGGCGGCAGCTCCCGGAGCTGAGCGCTGCGGGCAGCACCGACCAACATGCTCTCCTGTAAAGCTACGTTTTAAAAGCCAGGTTCCTAACTAGAAAGATGCAAAACCGTTATATCCATGAAGATCCTATCACCTAGGAAGAATTTGACATTTTACTGCGAATGCTGTGTTGGGATTGATTTATTCTTGGAATGTTTTGCACGGCTGGCAAAGAATAATGTTCCAAAATCGGTCCGTCTCCCAAGGGGTGCAATTTTTCTTCCTGGGTGTCAGCGAGCCCTGACTCACTACAGTGCAGCTGACAGGGGCTGCCATGCTTGTGGCACACTAAGCAAAAAACAAAAGACCTAAGGACGACCTTTGAACAACACAAAGGATGGGTATGTTTTTCATGTTACCTTTTTAATTTATAGTTCATAATTACTGCATAGCCTGTGCTTTAATTACTGCATAAACTTACCTTTATGTGATTTGTTATCATACTTAAATGGCTTAGGGATTACACCTTTTACCCAACTGTTTTTCAGTACTTATATCGAAAAAAAAAAAAAATACTGAGTTTAAAAAGAAAAAAACCCAATGTGAAAAGTAGTCGAGTCGTCGAGCTAGGGCTTTGTAAATGATTGCTGAAGTAAAAGATTTTAGCATGATTGAAAAAAATGACTGATGTGTGGGGGGATAACTTTTCTAAGTTGTTTTTATTTCCAGGTTTCAATGTAATTAGGCTACTGAGCGGATCAGCTGTAGCTCTGGTAATAGCCCCTACTGTATTACTGACAATGCTTTCTTCTGCTGAACGAGGATGCCCTAAGGGCTGTAGGTGTGAAGGCAAAATGGTATATTGTGAATCTCAGAAATTGCAGGAGATTCCCTCAAGTATATCTGCTGGTTGTTTAGGTTTGTCCCTTCGATATAACAGCCTCCAAAAACTAAAATACAATCAATTTAAAGGTCTTAATCAACTCACCTGGCTCTATTTAGACCATAACCACATCAGCAATATTGACGAAAATGCTTTCAGTGGAATACGCAGACTAAAAGAGTTGATCTTGAGTTCCAACAGAATCTCCTATTTTCTTAATAATACCTTCAGACCTGTGACAAATCTCCGGAATTTGGATCTGTCATACAATCAGCTGCAGTCTCTGGGATCTGAACAGTTCAGGGGCTTAAGGAAGCTGCTGAGTTTACATTTGCGGTCCAATTCCCTAAGAACCATCCCTGTTCGAATATTTCAAGATTGCAGGAACCTTGAACTGTTGGACCTGGGTTACAATCGCATCCGGAGTTTAGCAAGGAATGTCTTTGCAGGTATGATCAGACTGAAAGAGCTTCATCTGGAGCACAATCAATTTTCTAAGCTCAACCTGGCACTTTTTCCAAGGCTGGTCAGCCTTCAAAACCTTTATTTACAGTGGAATAAAATCAGTGTGATAGGACAAACTATGTCCTGGACCTGGAGCTCATTACAAAGACTTGATTTATCTGGCAATGAAATAGAAGCTTTCAGTGGACCTAGTGTTTTTCAGTGTGTGCCCAATTTACAGCGCCTCAACCTGGATTCAAACAAGCTCACATTTATTGGTCAAGAAATTTTGGATTCTTGGATATCTCTCAATGACATCAGCCTTGCCGGGAATATATGGGAATGCAGCAGAAACATTTGCTCTCTGGTAAACTGGCTTAAAAGTTTTAAAGGGCTGAGGGAAAATACAATTATCTGTGCCAGCCCCAAAGAGCTGCAAGGGGTGAATGTTATTGACGCAGTGAAAAACTACAGCATCTGTGGCAAGAGTACCACGGAAAGGTTTGAACTAGCACGAGCTCTCCCAAAGCCAACATTTAAACCAAAACTCACCAGGCCTAAACACGACAGCAAGCCCCCTGTGCCCCCAACTATGGGAGCCACCGAAGCCAGCTCTGAGCCCGAGCACGACACAGAACACATCTCCTTCCATAAAATCATAGCAGGCAGCGTGGCTCTCTTCCTGTCGGTGCTGGTGATCCTGCTGGTGATCTATGTGTCATGGAAGCGTTACCCTGCCAGCATGAAGCAGCTGCAGCAGCGCTCTCTCATGCGAAGGCACAGGAAAAAGAAAAGACAGTCGCTGAAGCAAATGACTCCAAGCACACAGGAATTTTATGTAGATTACAAACCTACCAACACTGAGACCAGTGAGATGCTGCTGAATGGAACGGGACCCTGCACGTATACCAAATCAGGCTCCAGGGAATGCGAGGTATGAACCATTGTGATAAAAGAGCTTTTAAAAGCTGGGAAATAATGGTGCTTTATTGAACTCTAGGGACTATAAAGGGAACGTTTTTCTCACTTTTCTGGCACAGCTCTTCCGTGTCCCTTTTTTGTACATTCATAATACTGGTCATTTTACTCTCATACATAATCAACTCATTGAAATTTAAATACCGCAATCAATGTGAAGCCTGAGCTCTGGTTTAATACAATACCTATTGTACAAACCCTCTACTGATCTCATTAAAGTCTCTCTTGTTTTTAAATAGAAAACTTCTTTCATTAGTAATCCACTGCACCTGCACCAACTGTGCCTCTGTTTAGGGAGAAAAATGACAACAATGAAAAAAAAAATCAAACTCAGGGTATCCCCCTCTGCCTTCCCAAACCCAGTCCTTGCTCTAAAACTCACTTTTTGAGCCCAGAACAAAGTAAAGATCCAGGTAGTGTAATATCATATGAAATCTGAGTTGTCTGAGGATGGAGATGGTGCAGGAACAGCTCTGAAAAAATGCCTGATTGCTGCCCAACACAAGAGAGACTAAAAAGCACCCTTAAGTATCACACCAGAGGCAAAGCAGAGGGAAACCTAATAAAAAATTGAAAATAAAAAGGTACAGTGGTATTTACTGTACTGCATTATACCACAGTGTTTCTAGGGCTGATAGCTAGCAATTGAAACCTGTTTATGTGACTTCATACAAAAGGTGCCAGTGTTTATCCCTACATCCAGTTGCCTTTCAGAAAATAGTCAAAAGGCATTCATTAGATGAGGAGCAGGAATTCCTTATTGATGCAATTAGAGGAACTCAAATGTGCAGCAGCAAAAGCAAGACCACTTCCTGCACACATTTGTTTCAGCTCTCATTAGGAATTCTCTTTTCACGATTGTCAAAGGCATTTATGTAGCTGAGGAAACCATTAAAATCCATCAGTTTCTTCTATTTCTATTTATTGGCTGGGCTAGACTTGCTAAGGTTGTATTATGTTTTGCACAGTGTCCCTCTAATAACTAAATAAAGCTTCATCACTTAAAATGCCAAACACTGCATTTTAGACATACTACAGCTGCAAAGAGCTTTCAGAGAAAACTGGTTACTCACTGATGTGAGAGGAGTACACCCAAAAATCCTTTTACACAAATCAATGACAAATCATTTTCGTCTCTTACCAAAACCCTAATGACATTACAGAATTCACAGATACTCAGTTTTAATGTCTAGTCATACACCAGTGGTTCTGGGCAAAATACAGATTTGTAACCCATCTTTTCCCTGCCTTCCTTCTCCCAAAATCATGTATTTTGTTGGCTGCAGAAGAATATAATATCCCCCATATTTGCAAATAAATCATACTTCTTATTTTGATTATCAGGAAGGGAGAGGATGAAATAATACAGCAGCACCTTCATATAAGTCAGTAATTTAATTATCTCCATTTTGCAACTTGATTTGGCTTTGTAAACTGCACATTTTCAATCACTTGGGAAGGAATATTTCTACAAGGCAGTTTCACTGCAGCAGATTAGAAAAAGCAAAACCTTAACAGAAGGTTCTACTGAATTGTTGCTGAAAAAGCCCAATCATAGTCAATCACCTTGAAACATGCTCAATACAATGAAAACAAAACTAGAAACATCTCTTAAAAGAACTAATACACTTGAAAGGGTTTGGGCTGGGGTTTTTTTCACGGAATGAAACCATTCTCATTTTCAAGGACTGTAGTGAGGAAATAGCTGAGGGTGGAAGCTGGAGCCTGCACTGAGCCCTGCAAGAGAGACCCCATTTCCCTGAGTACCAGGACCCCACACCATTAACAGTGCAAGTGCTTGAGACACTTCAGCAGCACAGCAGAGCTGCACCTCAGTTGTACCTTGGAAGTTGCTATTAAAAAGTCAATACACATTTAATTATCCTAGCTACTATAGGATTCAGTTTTCTACCTGCACATCTTGGTTATCTCTGTACTGAAGCATTAGAGTTTAAACTTCATGTTAAAAACCATCCCTGTACTTCAGAGGCTTTCATCTCTGCAGTGGTGACTAACATTAGCCACAGACACAACACAAGAGATTTGCCCCAAAACATATGGATGCTCATATATACATACAAACAGACACAGACACACACACGTGTGTGTGTGTGTGTGTGTACAAACATAAATACACATAAAAATAAAATTCAATTTTTTAATTTAGTTTTAGGACTGCTAACTGCAATCAGAAAATAATTTCATACTTAAGAATTAAGATTAGATTAAGAATTTTTGTTATTCAAAAATATTGAATACATCTTCTAAAACCTCTTAATGGACTGTGATTGTGAAAGTTGTCTATAATTGAGTTGGCCTTATTATGCTTTGTGTTTCTTTAATGCCTTGTTCTAAACATTACCCAGAAAGAACCAATCCACAACCTCCTTCAAAAAGTGATACCTATAAAACCATCACTAGCTCCCTTTGAATAATCAATTATAGTCATGAAAAAGAAAATAAGGCCTGTCTGCCATTAATCATGGATGGATAACAAAAATCCAGTAAAAATCCAGCATCTGTATTAATGCACAGATATGCTCAGATGAAGTGATTCATTCACAGCCTGAGAACTCCAGCTGCAGGTATCTCCAAGCACACGTGGGTCAGTGTGTAATTGCTGCCATTGTCATTGACAACGCAGCCACCGGCTGACCCCACACAAAACACACCCAGTGTAACTCTCTGAACCTTGTGCACAGCCCAAGTCCTCTGAGCCAAGGTTTTACATCCCACTCTAGTGCCTATGGCTTAGAAAACATTTTGAACCAGC
The DNA here is from genome assembly GCA_013397555.1 of Urocynchramus pylzowi. Classification (NCBI taxonomy): domain Eukaryota; kingdom Metazoa; phylum Chordata; class Aves; order Passeriformes; family Fringillidae; genus Urocynchramus; species Urocynchramus pylzowi. Next base: position 146,829 of record VZRH01007329.1, on the reverse strand, counting down.
TCCACAGCACCTTAAAACACATTATGAACTCCATGTTTTCATGTGGGCAAAACCCACAGGAACTCAGCTAAACTGAGCCTCACCACTGTCAAATGAAACACTCCAGAAGGGACTTGTTTTGGGTGGCAAGGCCACCAGAGTCACAAATTCTCATGATCTTGTGGGAATGACTTGGTCTTAGCTGAGCAACTTTTAGTCCCCATGAAAGGCTGTCCCTCTCCTGAACACAAATGAAGTGCTGAAGCCTCAAAGGTTCCAGTAAAGAAATTTCTCCTTTGCTTCTCTCCAGTATCTAAAATCTTGATCCCACTTTGTCTTGCTTTTTGGATAGTTTGGTGCCAGTCTCTCACAAAACTGTTAAGACCTCACTGGGGTGATGCCAAGCAATCCCCAGAGGATGTCAAAGTAAGAGCCACAGCAGCTATCAGGGCTCTCACAAACCTGTGAGCCTTCACACAACCATTTTAGGCACTAAGTTAAGGAAGGAGATGTGACCAAATGCTTCCAATGACCTGGCTCCTCTTTAATGGAGCTGATACCACCAACATATTCCAATTTTAGGTGAGCAGCAATGGGTCTTGAAGATGTTTGTAATGTATTTTTTTCCCTGTTTTTGGAATTTTCAGTCATTTACTATTCCTTTTCCTGGGACATGTATGGTGTTCTGGGGCTATCACGGGAGACCAGGGCTTTTCAAGCTGCAGGCAAAGTGCACAATTCTTCCATGCCCATTGTCATTTTCATTGGGTTGGCATCTACATGGATTTAGACAATGCTGAGACAAATGTTAGATGGAATCACCAGACTGCTTCATTTTACTGTAGCACCCCAAAAATGTTAAAGGCAGTCAGGATTTTCTCTGTGAGACACAGACAGACCATGGCAAACAGACATGAGGGATCTGAGGTAATTTGCTGGATCACACAGCAGCTGAGTGCTGGCAGTGTAACCCAGCCAGCCCCTTGCACCCAGATCTCCTCCTTGCCAGGGGATTGCTTGGCCTCTCAGAGACCCAGCTCTTGGAATATTCAAGTGCCATTTCACAGTAACACACCACACAGAATGCACATCTTTGGGAAAAGAAAATAACTAATGTACTAAGCAAATTTGAGGAGACTGGTAATGTTCATTCACTATGTTGAGATCACCTCCAGCAACTGCAGAGTAAGAGAATAATAATGAGAACAAGTGGCTTGAGTATAATGACTGCAAGCTTCTCTGCTGGCTGGTTTTCATGACTCACTATCTGCACCTCCAGTCATCACAGCTGAAGGTTTCAAAAGCTCTCTTTTCTTATTACTATAAAATGGTGAGCCGTGATATAAAATTCAATTGCAAAATGAACATAAATGTACAATATTCCTGCAAATACAATTAGAAATTTTCAGTTTGCTGCAAGCAAATGGTCTTTGCTGTCAGCCCTCAATGCTAGATAAATATTCCATGGACAAATTTCTGTGGAACAATAGTGACATCCAGTGGGTAGGGAGCTTAATCACAGGTATCTTCTGCATAAATCAATTCCCACAGACATGTGTTTGCCTCTTCCCTTTGCATCCTTCTGTATCACACAGGAGAGGCATCAAACCCTTGGATCTCTGTACAGCAGCCACAACCTGCATGTAGTGAATACATGGAGAAAATAGGAGTAGATGAAAGCTGGCAGGAAATGGTCTATCCAGTGTGGAAGTCACTACTGACAGAAAAAGGGAAGGAGTATAGAAGGAGCTCTAAAAAGTTTGTGGCCACTGGTTTAGAACTTATTCTTTAGAAAACACCATTTTAATAGACTAGAAAATAAACTCAGGCCACAAACAACTCATTTAACCTCCTAACAATAGAAGACTAAAAGAATTTATTTTTTTTAGTTTATAATAATGAAAGAAAGATATCATTAGACATTAAAAGAAGGGCAATTCAATACCTGGGAACAAGCCAAAGTAAGAACTTCCTCTCAGAAACACACACTGTCCAAAGAAACAAGAAGCAAATGATGCAAGATCAAATTCACAAATAGCAAAGTTACACAGTGGCAAATATGAAATGAATATGCAGCATATTTGCTTGGGCTAAACCTCTGGAATGTTCTGCTGTAACTACACTAGGTCTCAGTAACTCTGTTCCTGCTATGATCCTAAACCACAGTGATGGAGAGAAGACAATGAAGTCAGGATTACAGCTCTGTTGATAAGATTCAGATTTCACTGCCCCTAAGAAGGTGCACAGGCACTCATTTCCCTCCACACTGGAGGAAATACAGTTGTAATTCTAACTTTTGATGGCTTCAGGTGCACTGGGAGGTCACCTATCAGTCCATGCTTCAGTGCTTTGCTTTTCATTCCTAACAAGGCTTTTGAGAGTGGGTATCATCACAGTAGGACAAAATTTTTGATTGTGGTGTGATTCTCAGGGTTACAGCCAAACTCTTCCCTGGCATCACCACCAACATAACACAGCAGGGCACACAAGCAGTAAAACGTGCCTGAGCTCAACAGCTTGAACACATCACCAAGGAGGCCATAACAGAATAAGAAGGATTTTATCCAAGACCCTCTGGGACAATTAGCTGTGAGCTGATGACCAACGTTTTACCTACCAGAGAACCTGCAAATCTCATTTGGAACGAGCACAAACATCATAAAAGCAAGAATGAAAAGAGATTTGCAAGTAGGCACTATCTTTTTATTCAACCAATCCATCACAGAAATCACATCTTCCTGCAAGTCTTGTCTTGCTCACGCTGTTATACTATAATGACCACACCACTGGCATTGTAATGTAAGAATAAGCATTGTTTACTGAGAAGGGGCAAAAGGCTAGTTAATTCCTATTTATTAACTTCTTCCTAAAGAGCTTAAGGACCTACTAATGTTATACAGGAAGTATTAGATATTCATGTGTTATTAGATATTCACTCACAAATTTAAGATTCTTCATCACTAAAATCAACCAAACTCTTTAAAAAAACAAAATATTTCATTATTTGCTTACTGTTTGCTACTGTTTTCCACAAACTCTTTTGTTTGCCAAAAAGCAACTGAATGACTGGAGGTGTAATCTTGAAAAAAAAGTCCTCCAAAAACCCCTCACATGTCCTCTTAACCACTAAAGCTATTCCCTTCCTGTGTTCATGACCAACACACTGCCCATGCGTCACAGTTTACACTCCTGACACCAGCATTGAGACCATGTATGACTTCATAATTACACTTTAACCTTGCTAATTTTCCCAGCATTTTGTGATAGCCAAAGTCTACTAATATATCACAAGGACATATGACAAGTAAAATATCTTAATTACTCACCTACTTACTCCCCAAACCAGGACAGAAATGCATTACAAGGTTCAGTGCTTCCCTGCACCACTGAGAGGAAATCACCTGCTCAGTTCTGTGTGCAAATCCATTTCCTCCCCAAACTAACAAACCCACTACCTAGCTAGGTAAGTCTCTCAGGACCCTAATTCCTTAATGCCAGAAGAAAGCAAACCTAACTGCAGTGACAGTGGCAGTAGCCTGCAGAAGCTGCCACCATGAACTCAGCCTTTAATTAGTTATTCTCACTGAAATCCAGCAGTACCCCCTATTCTTGCCAAGGGTTATACTGGCACTCTGTCTCATAGCGTGGTGGACTAATAAGAAAACACTGCATTTTCATGGGCACCTCTGTCCATAATTATACTGAGAGATGGAAAACAGAAAAAAACTCAGGGAAAGGACTGCATGTGGCTTATAGCACTAGTAAAAAGTCAGGAAGGGTCACTCAGCTTTTCCAGAACTTAAAAAACTGAAGTAAAAGATACAAAATGATAGACAGATAGAGAGAGAGAGAGAGATGGATAGACAGACAGATAAAAATGGAATGTCAAATAAATAAAATAAACATTTCTGCATCTCTTGGAAGTATTTTAAACTTTTTTTTTTTTTTTTTTTAAGTTGCTACTGTCAGGTTCTGGGCATCTTTAGACATCAAACAAAAAACTTCTCTTTTCTTTCATACCTTACTAAATGAAAGGAAGAAAATACCTTCCTATAATGTAAGACATTCTTTCCAAAGCTGTGGGACTGAGCTGGTACTGGAAAAAATCTAAACATATTCCATCTTACTGTTGTTGTTTGTTACATGATTATTTCCAACAGCTGTAGAAATGGGAAGATACTGCGAACAGGTAACGTGTACATTATTCTAGCTGAGCACATCCTCCTGGTGTTTATTTTGATCTTCATGGCAAATCCTAGGTTGTGCTGTTGGCTCTTACATGTGCCCTTTACGGTCAGGAACAACCTACTGAATATTTGAATGCCAGTTCCTTACCTAGGGTCTCCAGTAGTTAGCACTGTAGAATTCATGGTTCTGATTCTTTGGGCATTCATTTTTTCCAGTTCCCTAAAGGCTGCAAAGCTCACAAATAGACTCCAAACTGATGTACTGAGATTACCATCCCCTTCCTGGTTCAGCTCTGAGTCAGGGGAAAAGAGGTGCCCCAAATATTCAAAGGTACAAGCCAGGATCTCCAATGAAAGCTGGGCATCCCAAGTGCCCTGGTAGCTGTTCCCTGTGCTGCCCTCAGGATTGCAAACAGCTGTAGATGGAGGAGCTGGGAACACTGAACACTCCAGGGTAGATAATAAGCAATAGTAATACATTAGTAATACAATCCACTGAAAACACAACCATCAGAAACCGATTCCTTGTTCCAAAAATACAGACTTCATCATGAATGTTCTAGCATACACACTGTCTCGTTTGCTTTTCTTTGTTAAAATGCATTATTTAGCATTGCAGAAGCGTCTGCTTGGCCTGTGCTGAGTTGTGCAAAAGCTGCAGGTGATAAAAGTAGAGAAAGGGAACACAGTTTACAAAAAGCAGACTGGAGTCAAACAGAAAACCACTTCAGACTGCATCTTAATTAGTGTGCTGTAACTCTTTTTTCAGTCTCCTATAGATTATCATGTTTATTTTAAAACAGACTGTAGCAAAGGTTTTCAAACCTGTAAATGGGAATTTAAACATCCAAATCTCACCCAATTGTTGCATTAGTCAAGCACTTAAATTTTGCTATAAAACATTATCTCCTCTCCATTTCTGCCTAGAACTGGACATTTGAACAAGACTCAAGGGCCACAAAGTGCTCTGGCCAGCTCCATTGAACTACTCTAAAAATGACCTCCCCAGAGATTTTGGCAAATCCTCTTGCAAGGGACAGGGAGCAGCTGTACCTCAGTGAGGTGCAGATGGGGCAGACCTGCCTCAGTAACACTGGGAGGGCTACATGTTGAAAAAGGATGTTGCTACCTGGGGAACTGCCTTCTGACCTACTCAAAAAGGACTGGCACTAATTCCTGGCACGCAGTTACAGTGAACTCACCTCAGAAAATAATCAACTATAGTTCACTTTAAAAAACAGCTACAGATTCTCAAGTCTGCTTTTTTTTTACCCTAAAGAGTTTATTCCCCACATTCCTCGCTAATAACAATCATAGTAATCTTATACAAAAACACTTAGTCAAAGTAAGAGAAAAGGATCATCTTTTCCTCTTCAAAAAAAGAGTAACATCAAATAACCATTCCAGCACATCAGAGTTTGTTAGCAGTGCACTATTTCTTGTAATCTGACACATTCAGATGGCAGCATTAGCCTTGCAGCCATCTGTGATATGAGTCATATCCTCAGAGCAGTCAGCTTCATCCTGCCCTGCTCCAGAGCAACCAGCTTCTCTGAAACACCCTGAGCCACCCAGACACATCCACTGTGCACATCACAGCCATTTCCAATGGGGACATTTGTCCTGTGTGCTCTCAGGGCTGGGACTCACAGTGTGATACCCTCACTACCCTCCCTCCAACACAGGATCCCTCCACACAGGGACAGAAACCCATCTCTGGGAACTCCTCCTAAGGCTACATGTACCTAGCACAAACAGGCTCTCTGCTTTGGGGACTAAATATTCAGTTGTCTCTAATTTACCTCCAACAACAGTTCTCAGGTTACACTGCTGACACAAAATACAGGCCTGCAGCAAAACCCAGCAACATTATGACACGAGTTCAGAAGCTTCAATTACCAGACAGAAACTTGTCCTTCATTAAAGAACAGATTTACTCCAAGCAAACAACACCTGGAGTAAAACACCTGGACAACACCTTCTACCCATCCCTGCTGCTGCTGGCAGCACAAACAAGAGTTTCATTTTTCCAGTGAGCAAGCAACAAGCACAGAAGGTATGAGGGAAAACATTCCACATGGGAATCCTGAGCACTGAGTCAGGCTGAGCAGAAAGCAGTAACACTGCAGGGAAAAGGGCAGTGCAGCTGCCCTCAGTTTGCAGGTACTGAAGTCCAGCAGTTTCCATGGAGGTCTGCTTTTATGAAAGTTTAGTAAAGCACAGGAACTTAGGCAGCTGTGCACAATTCCTTGCTATCCAAAGGACAGCTGGTCTGTAGCCATAGCACATAATAGTAAGTTCTGATGTGCAAGAGCAGTATAAAAGGATTTGAAATCGTAGCATAATGGATTGTACTGTCAAATCTGAAAGCATGTTGGATTTGGGCTGTATTGGTATCATAAATTAAAAACATCTATATATATCAGTAATATTAATAAAACACACTTTTCCAAAGCCACGGAACTCTGATATGTATGCTTTGGCTTCATGTATAAACTGACATGGCAAATTCTAAATTTAACCAAGCCAATTTCTTTTAAAGCCTCATCACACTAATTACATCCATCAAGTGTGTAAAATACATTTTGTCAGCTAAGAACAGAAGACTTAAATTAAATGTAAATCCTTACTCAGCACTTTAAGCCGTTAATGGCTCTAAGTCGTTAATGAGATGATGAAAAGAAAATGCTCCTGCAGACTCTGTAGTGAGAATTTATTACAAGTACTCATTACTTCCACCCAGTGCATATTCTGAAAGTGTCCCACATTTATGTCAACAGAGAAAGATACCAAAATAATCTTGTTTGCTTGTAAATGTGCTCGTGTACATAAGCGGGGCTTGGCAGGCACCTCCAAGAGAGATGGATGCCCTCCTTCCTTAAGCCAGAGGCTCCCAGAAGAGGAGTACCCCCTATCCTGAAGTAGGAGATACTGTCAGAATGGTATCTGACCTTAACTTTCTGGCATTTTAATTCATCAAACAGTATGAACACCAATGGCTGACTGCACAGCATGCCTGGGCTTATGTATTTTTATAATGAATTTTGATAGGTCCCCTATTAGAACTAGCTCAGAAGAGCACTGGAAAGAGATTTACAGAACTAAGGATGTACTACAGCAAGATGGAGGAGAACATGAGAGTTAAAGGAATATATCCCCATTATCCAAAACTTGCAAATTTAATTTCAATTTAGTAACATCAGGATTTATGAATTTTCATCCTTTTCACAGACTACAGGATTTCCTGTCTCTGCCTATAACCCTAAGGAGGGTTATTAAGGGAAATTCCCAATTTCAGAAAACCCTCAAATCAGGCTTAGTTCTCACTGAAAGGAAAAATATAATTTGATTTCTTTCTTAGATTTCTCTGTCCCAGTCTAGTCCCTTCCTTTCCTTCAGTCTGAGCTCCTCTCCTCTCTTGATTAGCTATTTCACAGAAAGAAAAAGAAAGTCCAAGAGCTACATTTAAATGTACCAGATGCCCTTGAATTTCTACCGAGTTGTGCCCCTGTGAAGCCTTGTTTACAACTTCAGCTCCAGCAGCAAGTGAGCTTCCAGGAACAAAGAAATGTTAGAGACATTTTCACAATAGTTTTAAATTGCTTCCCCCAGTAGAGAAGACTCATTGATCAAGTAAATAAAGTGAGGTACAGGGAAGTGATTCATGCTTAAACACAATGAAAAAAAAAAAATAAAATAAAGCAGTCTGAAATATTTGTACCCTCTGCAGGAACCCTATCCCATCAACTTTTAGTGAAAATTAACATAACGTTCAAAAATTATTATGCATGAGAAAACAAAGGCTCTCTCAAATGATGGCCCTGCTGTAACAGGATGCTGATTAGCTACAGAGAATTGAATTTTTGGTATCAGTGCTTTATTGGGTCACTATATGGATATGACGGTCAAGACACTTCCTTACACTGCAAAAAGGAAGAAGATTTGCCTAAGATTAATTCCACACTAGCTTAATTATGAATTAATCTCTCCCAAATGGATTTTTTTAAATGTACTTGAAGAGACCTGTGCAAATAGAAGTGTTCTGTGTATGGATGGGACAGTTTTGCAGGCAGGCAGGGATGCTGCAGTGCATAGCCAGCATTCCTTGGGCTGATGGGTTCATTAAAATGCATGGTTATAACAGGCTCTTAGAGCTGCAGCTGGATAACCCATGATCCCTTTCCTCAGTACCACAGAACACTTCGTGTCTATTTAATAGGGCTGTTTCAGGATTTAATCAAAGATTTACAATCTACACCCTGGAACAAGGAGTCTTCCCCTTTTCAAAAGGTTTCAAATAAAACACTTTTTTTGTAGAGATTTTTTCTGAATATCTGTAGCCTATGCCCCTTACCTGCACCTTCTTACAATTTAATACCTATTTTATACAATTTAACGCTTCCTCTTCCACTTCTCTGCATCCCCAACACAAAGAAAACACAGAGACTGACTCATGTTCTTTCCAGCATAAATCTGTATGTCCAATTTTATTGAATGAATTAACAGCTTTGAAGGAGAAGAGTAAGCAGTGAAGTGCAGGAGCTGATGGAAACCTGTGCCAGGCAGTAGATGAAGCAGGACTGAAATTCTGTGGAAATCCACCTGCTATGTAGCATTTGCTAACACACTGCAGTGGTGCTGCGTGCTAATGCCAGTGAGAGAAAGGGGGGGGTTGCAAATCTGTGAAGATGTACAGGCATTAAACTGTTTGGAAAACAGCCTGGAAGAAAGGAATGTCTCAAAGTCAACCAATCAAAAAACACAGTCCCTCCTTATTTCTGTTACACATCATAAAAATCACTGTGATAAGGACAAAGATCATTCAGCCAATAATGGCAAAACATGTGGATAGACGCCTGAAACTTCATCACCTTCAGTTCAGTTTCAGCTCTGACTGTATCTGAGTCAGTTCCTACCCATTTTGGAGCAGTTGGTCATTCCCCCAGATAATTTCTGGCAGTACTCTAAAATGATCCTCTGTTTCAAGGTCAGGTTGGATAGGGCTGTGAGCAACCTGGTTCAATGGAAGGTGAAAAAGAGGGTGGAAAGAAATGGTCTTCAATGCCTTTCCAACCCAACCCATTCTATGATTCTCTGATTCATAGCCCTACCTCAAAAGCTCTAGTCAAATACTAGAGCTAGTCAAATACCTTCACTAGGTTGGCCTGTGCATCTTTTCCAAGCAGTACTGGAAGTCTCCAGTAAGCTGGTAACTCCTGCATCCTTCTGAAAAAGGTTACACCTTTACACCTTAGGTCTCATCTGCTTTACATTTACGTTTCCAATGAGCCTCCTCCCAAAATACTGAAAAGAAGCTGTTGTCTACAGCCATATGTTTCTTTCCAATGGACAAATTCATTAGAGCTCCTCTTGCAAAAGGGGACTGGCAAAATCCTACTGAAAGGGAGTTGAGGGCAGCCTGATAACCCCAGCAAACACCTTTACACTCTTTGTATGTCCCTGAAGCAACACAGGTCAGTGAAGAATCACGGCACATGCCCCTTCTGCTACTTTCATTCTGTTTATGAGTGTAATGGACAAAGCAGTGCTTGTCCCAGGGTCTCTAAGAGCAGCTTTCCCAGGATAACTGTCAGTGCAGGTGTGTTATTTTTTAGCAAGTGTTGTTTTGCTTGACAGTACTAACACTGACTGCAAGAACAACAATATATAACTGCCTTATGCCTTCCTATCCTGTTAGTGTTCCACACAGCAAAGCTTGCAGAGCCTGTGGGAAAGAAGCCAGTGACCATTAACCTTCACTTTATTTTACGCTTTTATAATTTCAGGAGTTTAGTTTCAGGCTTGCAGCCTTCAGGGCTGCAAAGTTGAGACTGGAGTAAAGTACAGCAAAGCAGCAAATGTTTAGCATAAGTTAAAAGAGCTTTTCCTGAGTCCCCATGTCACTTCTCCCAGCTATAATGCAAAATATATTTCAAGGGATTTAACAATATTTTTCTCAAGTTGAAGTAAATGCACCAGAGATGCTTTCTGCTTTTGTAACAAAGAAACACCTCCTGGATTGATAGTGGCCAGCCCAGTAAGTTGCCAAGAAGTCACATTGAGTAGGCAACACCTGACTGTCTTTCAAACCCGGAATTTCTTGTCAGTGGACAAGATGAATCAAGGCTGGAGGGATGGTCAGGACAGCACATTCATATCTTTGTTTCCACCACCCATATGAACCCAGAAGGAAACCCTATTGATATTAAAAAGCAGGAAATCCCTCTTGTACCTTCATCCTCCCCTTTTCTTCAACTCAGATTGGTCCACTGAAACTCAAGACAAAAGCTGAAACTCAAGACAAAAACACCTACCAAAGGGTTAAGTGTGCCACAAAATCCCAAGATAAAGCTTAGTGAGAACCCACTGGCCTGAGGACTTTGAGGGTATGGTTACCATAAAGTCATGAGGGTGTCTCAGAAAGTTTACCCTTCATACATCATTCATACACCAGAGCATTCCCAAAGGTGAGCTGAATTCCACAGACTCCCATATGCTGCAATTTGTAAATCACTGGTATGAAAAGTAGGACAGTAGTGTCATGCTGACGAGAGGCCTTAGCATTTAAGAATTTCCTCACTAAATAAGCTTGACTTGTGGTAACTGCAACAAATTCACTCTCCCCAGCACCAGCTTTGCAGCACATCCTTCCCTTGCCAGCACAGAGCAGCTGAGGCTGCCCTTCCACAGCACCAGGGCCTGGCTGCAGGAGGGGACACAGCTGCTCCTGCTGGGGAGCTGCACAGGAACACTGACATGCACTACATTAACAGCTGCACTTCACCTGCACCCTCACAGACATGCATTACACTAAGCAGACATGCATTACACTAAGCAGACATGCAGCATTATTCCTGTTAAAACTGGGGTCCCTTATTCAACTTACAGAATCATTTCATTTAAGATTTATAAAACTTAAAGACAGTACAAGGTGCACGATAAGGCAGCAGTGCAGAGAAGGATGGTTTCATCATAAACAGCTCTTTTTGCATTCTGTTTATCAAAGGCTTGACTGATTAAATAAGAGCCATTAGCTCCTATTACACAGCAAAACTGCACCAGAGAGCCAGCAGGCCACTCTGCAGTGGAAGGAAGGTGGCATCACTGATTCTTTACGTCCCCTACAAATCAGGGTCGGGGAGTTCAGGCCACCTTGACCTGCAGGTGAAAACCAGATAATAATACACTTCATGTATTGTCCCAGATTCTCCTCAGGGAAAAGAGCCTTGAGCCAACACACAGTGTCAGAAGGCTTGGGTTTTTCTGAGTGTTGCAGGCTGCTGGCTTCCAGTCATGAATTCTGTAAGCCTTGTACTCCACTGCCATTCCCTGCTCCTGCTCCAGGTGGGAAGGCCTGGCACAGGATGCAAGCAGTGTGCTGCTGCTCAGGCAGGGCACTGCCCATCACTTCCTCCCAAACCAAGACAGGCCAAAAACCACCAAATTCTTTTCACTCTTCCAAGTCAAGTCAGTCCCCCAGTGAGCCAAATATCTGTTGTGAACTTTGCTAACCTTCAATTTGTTTATGTTCTCAGAACTTAGTACATAGGGACATAAAGATTTCTTCCAGATTATATCCTCTATAGGAACTCTATGTCTCTTCTCTTTCATTGCTTTGCTTGGTGAACACAGAAATCAAAGCCATCAACTTGGAAAATATTTTCCTTATTTGGAGTTTTAGTATCAAATATGGAAAAAAAATTTCCAGTAATTTCAAACTGGAAATAAACAGCTCATTAAGTCGGTTAGCTATCAATTAATTAATAAATTAAAGATTATAACATTTCTCCTCAACTGCTTCAACAATAGACTTAATTAGTTCTAATTAGAAATAAATGTAACTCCTTAAAGTATCTCAACATCAAAAATGTTGAAGCACCTTTCATTAGAGAGTCTCAAAACACTTTGCAAGACATTATCAATGACATTTCTACAGACCAGACACCCGGTGTGGGGTTCTTTTCAGGCCATGGCAGCACTGGGAGCAGATGCTCAGCCTCCCACAGCCATTATTTTAATGATTGTTTTCTCACTCACAAAGAAAAGTGGAAGCTGGGTGGGAGATATGAGTCATGTGAAGTGAGAGCACAGCATCACGCAGCAGCAAGGGAGCAACCCCAGACACCTCCACCCAAATTTAGAAAGGTACAGAATTTAGAAAAATGTAGAAAGGTACAAAATGAAAACTAAAATATAACCTTAACCCCATAACAGCATACTTCCACAATGTTGCTTGAAACCCATAGCCTGTCAAGCCATAAAATACAAGTACTCAGTGCTTATAATCACCACGTAGCCTGCTGTGGTTTGGCATGCTCTCCTCCTCCAGTGACAAATATAAAACAGATGACAGTGGCCTACAGAACTTTGGGGAAATATAATGTCTGACAGCAGAGCAACACTGCATGGAAAAGCATTGTATCACCTCCAACAAAATAAACAAGCCAGAACTCTCTCAAGATTCATACCAGCAATCATCACCACCAGAATAAATAGATGGTTTCATTTTACTAGTTTTAAAAGACTTATTCTACTTATGAATTATGGCTGTTTTTTCCAAAGTGGTTCCTAATCTGATTGCTCAGAGATTTATGTACAGTCACAAGGTTGAGAAATTATTATTGGGAATGTCTATTCAGATGAGAACTTTCTGAAAATTGAGATAGGGACTAAAATCAGATTTTATACTTCTCATTTAACAATCTATTATTAATCAGCTTTTTAACTGATGTCAGTGGAAATAATAACTTCATATTCACAGTGCCAGACAAAATTCAGCTCCATTGCCTAACCATATTTGTCCTTCCCAAGATGACTTAGCAAAAGCATATTGATGCTGTGGTAATCATTCAAAAAAGACCCCAGCCTTAAAACACAACCCAATTTTATCCCAGTGTTTATATGAGCACCAGCAAGTAGCACTGTCCACACCTGTCCACGATAAACTGGATGAAATCCAGCTGAAAGGAAAATAAGCAGTGACCCACCTGGTAATGACCACATCACCACTACAGTCCACCACTAATAACTCATGTGGAAATGAAAGATGTGTCCAGAACTCGACTACACCTAGGAATGTGCTACCCCACCCTGTACCCCACATCCTCCACAGGAGCAGCAGCTCAGGAGAGTTCTCCTACATTCCCAGATGGGGTCAAACTGCCAAAGGCTGCTTTTCCCCAGGATGGCATGTGAGGAGGGGGAAGAAACTGTGTTTTACAGGTTGAAAATTCTGATCCAACTTCTGGTGACCCCACTAGCATCCCAAATGAGTTGGAATACTAATGAGAGGTGGCCTTGGAGAAACTCAGAATCAAACCAGAACAGATGCCAGCCGGAAAATTGTTTTCATTCCATTGTGCCTCTGTTTAAACAGCTCAGATCATGATGATACATGATACAATAACCTACCTTGACTGTGAGGATGTATTTGCAGCAGCACAGACAAGTGCAACACCTCACAAAGGAAGGAATTCGTACACAGGGCATTGAACTGTTTGTGTTTTCTCCTGAACCAAGGACATCACAATCACAGTAGGAAATGTTGTATCAGACATGCCTAGCAGGCTTTCTGACTGGGTCCAACGTGTGTATAACAAGTAGAAACAAACACATATCCAAAAAAACCTCCAGAAGAAAAAAGACAGCTTATGATAATTAGAAAATGATGTCTTAGCTCTTAACATTCCTGTGCAGGAATCACGTATTATACTTCATCAACAGATGCCAACAGGAAAATTGTTTTCATTCCACTGTGCCTCTGTTTAAAAAGCTCAGATCATATCACTATATATCATTCCTGTGGATCACATATTATACTTCAAATACACACTTGTAAGTGTTCTCATTATACACTTAGAAATGAAATCTTTTTATGCAGAATTTCCACTAAAACCTTACCATCATTGAGGTCTGGCAGCAAGTTCTACAGATGAATTACGGACTGTGAATAAAAATATTTTAATAAGCCATTTTAAAATCAATTCCCTGTCCCTTGAATCAACTGCTCCTAAACATTTTCCTCAGCAAACTCCCAACCATTTCTGTTTCAACTAATCTTCCTTGGTAATAGGTAATTAGAATTGACCACAAACTCAAGAATAAAAGGCAAAATATTTACACAAATGCATTATTAATGTACTCTTAACAAACCTTTTGAACTGTGTCCAGAAGGACACAACACAGTCTTTTTTCACTGCTAACACTTTGTTAAATACTAATAGCAGATGTCTATCGTTAAAATCATTGCTACCATTGCCAACAGGCAACACTTCACATTTGTGAATTGATTCTGCTTGGTATACTTGTGCTCATTCTTGTAGCTTTGCAGAGTTCTGGAAGGTCCTGCTTGCCTTCCTAGATCTGACTGACCCAAACAATTTATATTACCTGCACATTTTGCCATTTTCCCTTTCACAGAGACTTCAACTTGTAGTACATGAATCTAACCTGAATACCTGAGGGCTCCCTGCTGTTAACCTTTTGCCATATGGAAAATTGACACCTCATTCCTTCTCTGTTTCCTGTCTCCAGACAGTTCCTACCACAGAAGAGCAGCTCCCCTTTCACTTCAGCAATGTTTAGCTTCCCAAATAGCCTCTTATGATGAACGCCAGCAAAGGCTGCCTGACTCCAATAAATTCTATCAATGTGCTCTTCTTTACCCTGGCAGACAGCACTGATTAGCTTTTGTGGTAGAGCTGCCCTAGAAAGAAAATATTCTCTGGGCTGCTGCCACTTGAAAGCACCTAAGACAGCAGAGTTACCTCCCCCCATTTACCCCAGCCCCTTGAATGACATTCAGGAGACTGATAAACTGCAGCTTTGTGCAGTAGGTCAAGTACTGTACATCTGCTGTACCATCTCCCAGGAAACACACCTGGACTTCCCAGCAGTGGTTTGGAATTTCTCTCTATGAAGAGTTCAGGTGGTGCCCATAATGTTATCCTTCATTTAGCTTTTTTCTGATTTAACTATGCTTAGTGCTAGTTTATAACAGGACATGCTTCTCCTAGCCTAGACATACTAGAAAGCACTAAGTCTCTGCAGAGTGTAAAGATCCAGCTGTTCTCTTCAGCCACACACACTGGATTAAACCTCGTGGGGTTTATCACAGAGCTGTCGCTCCGCAGGCAGAGCACAGTCAGCAGTTCTTTCACTTGCCCCTCACAAAGCAGTGAGATGAATATGAAAATCCAGATTTATTATGCTAAAAACTACCATTCAGTAATGGGTGTAGACTTAAATTTGATTAGGGTCTTATTGTCGTACAATGCAAAAGTGTGTAAATTGCACAAATTAAAATCTACTTGTTTGTGGCTGGCAAATGGAAGTGCATGTAATACTAGACACAAACAGCATGCAAGTTTACAAGCATAGCAAATGCTCACATAAAGGCAGAGTTACTTCAAGTGATTTTTTGTTATTCTAACAATCCATGCATGAGTGCCTCCAGAGTACACCAAAAAGAGAAGAAAAACAACATGTAAAATACTTGGTTATGAAACACATATGAAATCTATCATATTTTTTGTTTATCTTATTAAAACACCATCTTATGAAAACTAATGCTGTCTTATCTGAGCTATTTTTCCCTTAAAAGAAAAATGGCCTCATTATCCCACAGATAAATACAGCACAGATGAACATACACTAAGTAAACATATTCTTAAACACCCTACACATATTAAACCAGGAGCCACTGCTTATTAACCACAATAATTAAATACCATTAAATGGTATCCCCAGATATTTTTCTGACACGACAGTCCAAACAGAACTTCTTTGGAAAGCTGCTCCACATAAAAAGGCCTGTGTGCTCACTAGCTGGGTACCAAACCCTGGGCTAGGCTCTGTCCCTGCTATTCCAGAGGCCTGGTACTGGCACGGGGGCTGAGGGGGAGAAGGACTGGCAGCCACACTGACCTTCATGGGAACAAACTCTTCCCTAAATTATGAAGGGTCTGCTGTCACCCACTCATACAAATCCACAAAGGAGACACAGTATCATCCTAGTGGCATGAATAGTCTTGCTTCATTCCATCAAGCTGAACAAGGTGATGGACGCTCTTGAAGTAAAATTTAGATGACTACTTCATTAGGGTTTTTTTTAAAGATTCAGGTTTCCATTGGCAATTTCCCTTTAGGTGGCTAGAACAGGGGTTTAGAAGTTTAGCTCTGCTTTGAGCATTGTCCATATATATTTTCCCTTCACAGTTTCATGTAGTGTTCATTTTTAATGTACTTCATTATCTGTAGATGTTTATTTAGAAAAGGCATACCCTTCCAGCACACCAAGCAAATATAACTTACCCATTGAGAGAAGCTTCAGAAAATTGCCTGATGTGCAAAGGCAGAAGTATAGCAATTTTCACAGTAATAAAATGCAGGCCTTTATTTACAAAGAAATAGAGCAATATCTATCTTGCAGGTGCTATCAGAGCAGGGGTTATTTTTACTTTCTGTAATAAACTTAAGCAAACAAAATTTAAATGAAAAACCATTTGCAACTAGGTTACAGAAATTTTAACGTAATATGGAATATTGTGAGTTCATTGCCTGCTATTATCAGATCAGGATTAGGTGTATTTGTGCTAAGGCTGTCCTTAGCCCTGTGGAAGGTTTAATATTCTTTCATTTCTGTAATAAATCAGCTGTTGTCTTCTTGCACATAAAATGTTACATACTTGTAAAACAGCATCTGGTAGAGAGAGAAAGGAGGGGATGTGATTGACACAGGAGTCCAAAATCTGCTGTTGCTCAAAATCCCATTTTATTATACAGCTTTAGGCATCCACTGCAAAAGCAAGACTGAAGATTTGCTTGCATTATTCTCTCCATGATACATCATTGACAGTAACAGCTACCATTATTTTGGGAAGTGATTGGGACAAGCTTCCAGAGCAAAGAAGCATGGAAAAACATTTTACTCTAATTGTTTGGGGCTTATCCTTCACCAGCCAGTGAAGCATTCTCTTTCCTCGCATAAAATACTGCAGTTCCCACTTGTCCTTGTATCACTTGCCCTGTATTTCTACAGTGAAACCGGAATAGTACCAAAAATGTATCAAATGCTGTCAACAAACAGCATTTCTCACAAGGGCCATGGCCTTTTACAAGTTTCAGGGCAAATCTGCAGCCTCTGTGTCTGCAGCTAAGCTCAAAATCCATCACAAAAAAATATTAACTAATACTGACTCAAGAACAGATTTAAGCTGCCGAGTGAAACAAAATTCATTTGAGTCACCCACTCCCATAACATAAATCCATAATAAAGCACAGACACTCACCAGTCTGACTGCAAAATTCATCTGAGTATCAACACTTGCAAAACAAGCTGAGAATCCCCAGAGAAAGAGACACACGTGGGGAGACTGTGTCTCCTTTTCTTTGTCTGTCTACAGGCCCACAGGTAGAAAATGCACTGGCCAAAGTTAAAGGTGAAGCTGTTTCCCAAAAGAGGCAGAAGACAAAAAAACCCTAACCAAATATGTATGTGTTTCTATACAAATGCTGAGAATGTTAAAAAAGATGTGGGCTGACTACAACACCTACCTGTAAGTATGTTTTGTATAATATCAAACACTTGGAGGAAAGAGATAATTATTGATACTTTAGTATCTAGATAAAGGATTTAAAAAAATGCATTAACTCATGTCAGCACAGGAATCACGTCAAGAAATCGTATCACAAATATCTTAGAATCGTATCAGAGCTTGGTGAAATGTACCAACAAGAAAAATAAAATCTCTATGAAACTCCAAGTCCATGCACAAATACAGGAAAAATACATTATTAAGGACAATCTAATCTTTTTCATTTGAGAAGAGCAACCCTGTTGTGCCCAGAGAAACTGGAATTATTGCCAGCACAGGAAAACAGCAGTAATGGTAGGGTTTCATTATTTCAGACATGCTGTGTGACAAATCTGATCTGTAGACTGTACTTCAGGGAGTGACAAATAAGGGACCCACTAGAAAAAGCCACCTTGTGACACAGTCACAGCAGTGTCAAGGTCCTCATCAAGAATATTACTACCAAAAAGGGAGGCTGTAAGAGAGACCCTGATACAGTAAGATTCAATATCTCTAAAGCAGACAAAAGTTTAAAAAAATTCCACTTGATTTTAAAAAGGTGATGTAACTAAATGTAAAAGCTTGTTAAAATAAACAAAATTTTAAATGTTAAGTATTGGCATGTATGTGAAGATAATGTAAGCACAGCTTACTAGGAGGTGAGCATATACCACTCACCTCAAAGAACCCTACTGAAAGGCTAACAGCAAACCAACCACTGTGTTGGGAAGGCAGGTCAGGAGAAGGTATTAACAACAACAGCATCAAAAGAGATCATGGAATATGCATGTAACAGAAAAGAATATAAACCATGGCAGATTAGCTGTAAAAAACACAGTAAGACAGGCCACAAAAGACTTTAAGTAGACAGAATTGCAGCACTACAATAATCTTTAACACACCTTCACCATTACGTCAGGAGCAGGACAGCTGCCAAAGTCTGCGGGATCAAGCTGGACTACCCACAGAAAACACAGTGACTGTAAAAAAACCAGATGGATCCTTTTGCACATTTAGTACAGAAAACTGCTGGGAGGTTTCCATAGATGAAAGAGTGATGCAGCTGAAAATGTGACCAAAAATGAACTGACATTTTATTGCACAATAATTTGAAATACTAAACTGTAAGAACTCACCAGGACCAGCCATAATTCACCCAGCAATCCAAAAGCAATTCACAGATAAAATAATAACCTTATCACTATAATATACATTCTTACACTTTGTAACCTCACCAGCATCAAAAGAGCACAAGGCAGCACAAATGACTAAACCCCTGTTTAAGCACAAATAAGTGTCTTATTAAGAAGCTTTGACCACAAGGACCAGTGCAGAGAACATCCATCCAATGTAGACTGATAGGCAGGGGCAATAATAAAGGACCAAAGTAATAGGCAAATGGACAAGTACTGTGTCAATTATACTGGACAAAGGGTTAGGAAGAGTTTTTAAAAGAAAATTCATACCTCACAAAGCTATTGAAACTTGATGTAGGACTCAAATAACAGCTGGGAGAGCTTTACAACTAGTTCTTAATTAAAAGATCTGGAAACCTATTAAAATTATATCCATGGAGAGACTGACTTGTAAAATGTAAAATCAAAATTGGCACACACAGAGAATAAAATCCAACTTTCTGGACTCTCAATCCCACCTGTCTCACTTGGGATTTTCAGAGGTTAATAGAGCTGGGCACCAATGAGTAATTCTTTAAATACTGGAATTGAACATTTTCTGACGTGGTTCTGTGACAAAGTGAGCTCCAGCCATTCCACTAACAACTTCCTCCAAGTCACTTTCCTATTTCAGTGTAAAATTGATTCCTGGAGTGGTGTCACTTTTCTGCTTGAGCATTGTAATTATACAAATCCAAGTTTCTATTCAAGTTTAAAATAGACACATTGTTTTTCTTTTGCTATGGCTGTTTCCCTACCTTCAAAACTCCTCCAGCCCTCATTTACCCCAGCCCCAGGTATTCCATAGCTGACATGATGACAGACACATCACACAAATATACTTCTAAAATCTACAGCATGAAAGAAAGTCTCCAGGCAGGGAAGGTCTATGACCTCTCCCTTTTCCCAAGCAAAGGGAAGTCTGTATGAGAGCTGTACCCCAAGGAAGGCTGAAGCAGGAAGGAATGGGTGGGGGACCCCGTGTTACAAAGCCCCCTTGGAAGCTCTGCTTCTATTTCTCGCTGCACCTCTCCCTCCACAGCCAAGCTGCCTGTGCCCCTTTCAGGAGGTAGCTCTTTTCCTTCTCCCCTTAACATGTCCCCATCAACCCACACAAGGTCCAGGACCCCAAAGCAAGCTTCTGAGTCTGCACAGCATGGCCCTGGGAGCTTTGAAAGCAGAAGTGAAGGGAAGAATAAAGTTAAGAGTGTGGGGAGAGAGCAGGGAGTAAGTGGAGAAGTAGGACAATCCAGAAGAGGGGAATCCAAGCACTTCTGGAGACATAAAGGAGTTAGAAGAACCAGATGACTGCAGCTGTGCAGGTGAACACAGCAGTGTGAGTACTGCACTAGAACACAGGCTTGTGGCTGCTCTCTGCTTCTGCCTTGCAGCAGTTTCTCCTTTGGAAGGGCACTGTGTTCATCAAGATCAGGCACAAAAGCCTTGGAGACTCACTAAAGCCCTGCAGTTTTATAAATCTAAACAAAAGTGTATGCCCTGCATACACTTCAAAGGAAAAAGAAATTACAAATGGATCTTTAAATCTGTGCTAAAACCAGGAGTGTAGAAAACAAGTCATACACCCACTCTTTCCAAAACCAACCCTTCACAGCCACCATCTCCACTCACTATTTCCTCAAACAGACCCTTAGGGGAAATGAAACAAACTGATTTAGGCTAGTTTTAAAGCTACACCCTCAATGCCTACAAGGTGTACTGTGAGCTCAGCCTTGGAGAAGGCCTCCTGTCCGTGGGTACCACTGGCCCCCGTGTGAGCACATGCCCTGTGTGCAGGCTCTCCACGGCAGCTGTGCTGCCACTGCCTCAGCAGGCAGCAGATGGAGACCTCCACACTCCTGCTGTTCATGCCTGCCCACCCTTCAGCCTTAAACACAGCCCTGGGATAAGAAATCCCTCCCCTGCTGGGAGGCTGCTCAGGATACTGAAGGCACAGCAGGCAGGGCATCCATTTCCTGCCCAGGCACGTTGGGCAGTTCATAGTTAAACCTTCTGCTGCAAAGCTTTTGAATATTTTTCTATTAACTTCTACCAGAGAGTTTTGAGCAGCTCTACTTACAGACTACCACTGTGCCTTCCAGAAGAAATAATAATTTAATATGCTATGCTAGTACTTCTCTTACAACAGTAAGAGAACAAAGAAAAAGCTTTATAATGCAGAAGAGATCTGGATTTAGCAATTAAACTTTCATTTGTATTTCATTTAGCAATATGAGAATTCTGCCAACATCTTCAGAAGGCTTTTAATATATCTGCATTAATGCACAGCTCATAAGCCAGCAGTGCTTTCATTTAACTAAGTACTCTAGAGCAGCTACAGTTGCTGTATCAGCTGGTGCATGGGGAAAGCATTCCCTTGGTGTGACTGGTTTGTCCTGTCAGCTTCAGGGAAACACAACAGAAGCAGCTACAAATCCAGCTTCAGAAGAGCTGGAATACATGACACTTGTTCCTAATCAGAAGCAGATGATCTTTCAAACACACATTCAGTGACCCAACATTACTGTTCAGAGAAGCAAGAGTAGAACATCAAGCAATTTCTATGTGAAAACAAGAGCCTTTCAAAATACAGGGATGGCTGTAACCCATCTATTTTTTATGCTTTAAAAATTACTTAGAATGTAAAAAGGAATGATGCAGTGTTTCCTGTAAAGCAGAAAGCAATGATGACATTAGTGACATAATGATATTAGTCAGCTACAGAAAGGGCCTCATGTCCAGAGTGTAGGAGGAAGCCAAATCATAAGGTTAAAAAATCTGAGGGAGAGTTTTGCTCAGAAAGATGCTTACAAGATCTATATTGCCTCATTATACAAATGTAAATTCAAGGATCCATAAAATATGAAGATTAGCTCAAGGTATGTGTTCCCTGTCAGCAGTGCAGTAGAAATCCATCCTGCTTGCAGAACCAAACCTGCTGTACAGGAACCCTGCACACAGACACAACCTGCATTTTCTTGTCCCAATTAGGATTGCCCAAATCATGCAGACCTTCCAGAACAGCCTCTTAAAATTGATTCCTTATTACCAACCCTTCTTCTGTCAGTTTCCCATACATTTATGAGTGATAATGCTTTCCTGGCCTGAGTCACAAACTTATTCTTTTAAAACATTTTACATCTGTATGCAAGCCAAACTGGCTATCTTCTTGAGCAGTCAGGAAACTTGAATCCTCCCACATGACTCACCCAGATAACACTAGTATAGTAACATCCCCCTCCCCCCCCTTTTTTTTTTTTATATTTGGAATTAAACATCAAGACAGAACAATTGTTTTATTGATCATCAATACTGAAAACAGTAATACAAATGAAAATTTTATTTATTTGGCGTTAGAAGCCACCCTCTCAATATCGCAAGATCAGCAATTACAGTACAGAGCAAATTATTTGTTGTGAAGAGTTTTCCCACATCTAGAGTTAGTCAGGGCTCATGTCTCCTTCCAACGTGTTGTAAGCTGTTATAAAGAAGAAAAAGCTGCAGTGCCAGACAGTGATCCCCTTACTTATACTGGCTGATGATAACCACTTGTGTTTCCTGAAGCTCCTATGAGCACTTGTGTCCAGAGCAGCTAAGGACACCTTTGTCTGAGTCTGAAAACACAGAAGACTGGGAATAGAACAGAAAAAATTACCTTTTAGGAAAAAGCAAGCTCCTGCACATTGAAGTCTCTCCTTCGGCCCAGAGAACATAATCTAAGGAAGAGCATTTCAGGGAGGGGAAGCAGCAGCACCTATGATGGGACAGCAGAGACCCCCAGGAGATGTACAAAGAGTTCTCACTTTAAAAGGGTTCCCTCAGGTAACACTGAGGTCTGTCACGTCCCTGTGAGCACTGCTAATGATTCCCTTCTCCAGAGGGAATCTGTGCTTTGTCTGACAAAGCACCAGTGAGGTTTTCATGCCCTTTTGGTTCTAGGAAAAGATGAACACAGATCATTTAGCTATTTTCCCTGTGCCTATGACACTGTTTTAGAAACATTTTTCAGAAAATCAGCTCTTAAGACCTGGGCTGTGCCTCTGATAGGCAGCTAGAGAGAGATAGACTGTTGGGTAGCTTTGGTGCGGTGCTTTTTATTAAATCTCTTCTTTTCAAAGCAGGTAGAGCTATGATTTGAAGTATATCATCACTGTTACAACAGTGTCTTAACTATCCAGTTACCCACTCTCTTTCTCAAGTAACTTGGTTTGTTTCATCCAGCTGATGATGTTCCATTTTCAGCATAACAAACAGTAACCACATTTCTCTGTGCTTTTGGTTTCCTTTGTTAATGATGTCAGCTTTCAAAAGCAACTGCAGTGCAAAGCTCCTCTCTAAGGTTCCTGATAACCCTTCAGGCTGCAAACTGCAGCAGCACTGAGAGCAGGCATAAAGGAGCACAAGGGGAGCTGCCAGGGGTCAGCAAGTGAGGAGGGAGGTGGGAAGGAGCAGTGCCAGGAGGCCCAGAGCACCAGGGCAAGTTCCAGGGAAAGAGGACTGAGCCTTCAGCCAGACCCTGCTGCTGACAAGGCAATCCAAAGTTTATGTACTGTCTCCAAGGCCTTCAGGAAAATTAGCAGAGTAGATAATGAGAGAAACTCTTATCAAGGAGGAGAATATTTACTGATCATTTCGACTCCAGGCTGCAGCTTCACAGTTACTTTAAACTGACCTAATTGCAGACTGTTGAAGACGACTTTCTCATTTTCTCTCCCCCTTGCTAGACCTGGTACTGAGCACATTGAGCAGGATTTGGGGTTTCACACAGGGTCACGATTCACTCGAAAAGTAATTTTTGAGTTTTTTCAAATTCTTCACAAGTTACTGCTAGGTTGGATCAGTTCCTTCCTTTGGCTCAGCCCAAGCACCTCAAGGGAACATTAGATTAAATGAGGTAGGAAACCCCATCTGGAGAACTCAGCTCCACCTAGAGAGACAGAAATACCCTGGGTCGTGGGCAGGCCTCAACCTTCACATCAACTCCCCTGGTTCTGATGTAGGCCCACCCTCTGCTGCTCTCCAAGCACTCCATCCTGCTCAGCTCTCTCCACAGCAGGAGGCTCCAAGGCAGAAAGGCCCTCTGTGCTACCAGACTGCAAATAAGCAGTTCCATCAGAGCAACGTGCAGTGATGACAGATCTCAGGCTTCCAGTAACATGACACAGCTTAGCAAGATGTCAGGAAAGAACATTTGGCTATCAGCATTCCATAAATAGGCAATTTAAAAAAAGCTGTTCAAGTTCTAGAAATCCGTCGCTTTTCTATTTTCAGGGTTTTTTTCTCATTGTTTCATGTAAGTGTTCAGAGCAGACTTCATACTTCTAAGATCTAAAATGGATGTCTTTGGGATTTTGGGCTAGAAGACCACATGCTTCACAGATACAAATGGTCAGAAACTGATCTTTGTGATAAATGAAAAGAGGAATCAAATGGCAGCAGCTCTAGTTCTGCAAATCAGTTAGTAATCATTCAAAAAATTAAGTAAGAATATCTTTATAAGCAGAATTGCCATCTTCACTTGTCTGCAAATAAGCAATTCATTTATTATCAGCACCTGATTATCAGCCATCTTTGAATTTTCTCCTTGGTGCCTCTCAATGACACTAAATAGTTCCAAGAACTGCCTTTTGTCAATTCTCTAGGCCCTTGTCCTTGCTTAGCTGCTCAAAAGCCACTCCTTCTTTGGGAAGAAATCCTTCCCTGGGAGGGTGGGCAGGCCCTGGCACAGGGTGCCCAGAGCAGCTGTGGCTGCCCCTGGATCCCTGGCAGTGCCCAAGGCCAGGCTGGACACTGGGGCTGGGAGCAGCCTGGGACAGTGGAAGGTGTCCCTATGGATGTGCCACTGAATACTAAGAGCTCATCCCCGCAGAGAAAGGTTTAGGAACCTAAGTCCAATTTTGCAGAATTTATCTGGTCATTTCCTGAGCCATAATTCTGACAATTTATTACCTTACTTGTATTTGCCAAGAACGCTGAAATAATTGAAAATATTTCAGCATTTTCTTGGATCATTGTTGCCATGAATACACCACACCATTCAGGTACACTCAAATCTAGCTTGGGCTCCTCAGTACTCTCACAATTTATTAGACAGCAAGAGAAAGTACTTTACCCTGTAGGCATAGAACACTTATAAACAAGGCTTGTATGAAAGATGATTCTTCACTTTGTGAATCAGTACTATTTGCTGTAGGATGATGAATAACAGAAATAATTATAGCACATGTCTTAATCTCATCTAAACCAGCTTCTTGGGCTTCACAGAGAAAAAATGAAAAAGTTTTAGAAGATCATTTAACAAAATGGTTTTTGAGATTTACAACGTACAGTCCCTAACATAGCTCCTTTACTGAAAAGCGGAATCAGATTACTCTTAAGAGAAGAAAAAGTAGTATTTTCCCATATTTCCTAACCACCAGGAAATATCCTTCCCCTTTTCATTTCCTATTAAAATAAAGGTGAAGTTAGTGACTCAAAGAAAACTAATGCTGTAAATTATTGACCTCCATAGGTCTGAAATGATGGCTGGTACCACTGAATCCTTGAAACATGGTTGGAAGAAGTAAGTGGAAAAGTTTTCTACACTACTGTAGATTTTCTAGTGGTGTGAAAGTGAAGTCTTGTGAAGTCTTAAATATCTGCCTGACAGTATAGACAGTAATGACTTACAACAACCAAGTTCTATTCAAAAGTAGCTTGCACTGAGCTGGCTGATCTTCATTTAACATGATTACTTAGCCATGAATTAAAATTAGAACTCTCTGCCTTTTCAATGTGAAACTCAATTTATCCCAGAGTATCTTTTACACTTGATGAAAAATGAAAATATAATTTCTTTCTGGTTTTTTTATGTAATGTAACCACAGTCAACTCATATTTGCTGCAATATTTCATTACCCAGGTTAACATGCAGCATGGAATACTCTAGCAGTATGTTTATAGAAAACAGAACTTTTTAAATGTCACTGAGTTGAAAGAGACAATTGGAATAAGATATGTGAAAAATTCATTTGTTTCTTCTCCCTGAGGACAAAGCCATTGTTTTCTTCAGTGGGAAATGAAGAGGAAAGCAGGGAAACAGCTTTGCAAATGAGGATGTATAGAGGCCTAACTTACAAAAATAAAGCAGAACAGTTAATTCCATTAACCTCTGCCAAAAAGCAGCTTAGGTAGGACTCTTACAAATCTTAAGCTTCACAGCAGCCCAAAGCTTCTGAGAAGGCTGGATGAGAAGCCCTGGACTGCCTGTAAACAGTGCATTCCCCAGCAGAGCTCTCAGCAGCCTAAAGGCCCCCCTGGGAGCCTGGAATTGACTGTGCTGCTGCCAGGGGCTGGATAAGCACACAAAGGAGCAGACATGGGCACAGTCAAACTTCTTATGCTCAAAAATTCTGTGCTGTCATATTTGCCCAATTAGTAAGTCAATGAGCACACAGTGTAATCTCCCCATGCACAGATGGGAGCAGAGCAGCAGCACCTGTCTGTATGGAAGGCAGGCACACACTCACCCTGGTGCCCAAAGGCCACACAATTCTTACACCAGCACAAGAGAAAGGCAAGCACAATGAACTTCAGAAACATGTTTGAAAAGTGGTTTGGATTTATCATGCAGGCAGGCCTTTGGTTCATACAGAAAGAAATAAGACTTCTTAATCTCAAAATAATCCTAAATTTAAGCAGGGCAAGCCAGCATAACGTTAAGAGGTAGTTATTGATAATATGCTGATTAACCATCAACCAGAAAAAACTGTCAACCAGAAAAAATCCCTGAGCTTCTAACATACTGCAATAAATAGAACTGTCTTCAGTGGGATGCTGGATAAAATCTAATACAGGCTATAGATCAAGCTGTAAGCCTAAAGAAATAGTCTTCCTGCTATTTAATTGGGAAAACTGGTCTCACTTTGAAATAACTTCCATGAAAATTAATAAAAGACTTGCCAGTGTTTTGCCACGGGAACTGGACAGTGCCTGAGCTTTGTTTCACTGCCAGAGGCCACCAGTCCCCTCTCCCTGTGCTCTCTAATGCACCACGGAAGGCAGCAGGCAAAGGAGAGAGAGACTCTGATTAACCAAAGAAAACAACTGTCTGAGCAGCTGATTCCCATAACAAACATCTCAGAAGTGTTATGATTCCCCTCTAATAATTCACCCTGAAGGATTTAAAAAATATCTGAGAACAGGTCAGAATAAGGGTTGGAGATACTAGAACTACCTAATCCATGGTGCATGACTATTATGGATATGGGTCATTAAAATTTTATATGCATGAGACATTGTAATCTTTGTTACTTAATTACATTTCAGTAGAACTGTGGATGAATGGGAGCATCTTTAAAATTCTGCCCCACCATTCTAATTAGCCTGGCACACTTACATTTAGGAGGAAAAAAAATCATGAAAACCTGAAAATAATGCTGATGGGAATGATTATATAAAAAATGGAATTGGGGGAGGAAAGAACAGAGACCAGAGTTACCTTCAAGTTGGATAAGCAATTAATATTGGCTCCAGGATATTTTATATAAAGCACAGGATGTCTAGCAGAATTATTTCACTCAACTGTTTTGAGCTAATACACTGCACTCAGTTGTGGATACTGCATTTTACAGAAAAGAAAGAAAAAGGTAAAATAATCTAGAGAAAAGAAAATTAGAATAAATATTCTTTTAAAATTACCTATGATGTGTTGAATCAGTTGCATTTAGAAAAAACTGACAGAAACCACACAACAATCCCCCACTTGACAAAAATCTGTGGCAAAAGGAGTAATAATCAACATTATCATTAACAAATGGGGGGTGAGGAACAAAAAAGGGGGAAAAAATCCAGTTATTTGCAATCAAGATCAGGCTGGGTTGCAAAAAGTACTCCTTCAAAGTCCATCTGCAGTTTTCTCTTCCAGAATTCCAGCCTTCTCTCCCAGAATAGCCTTCAGTGCCTCCCTTCCCCAGGGAAGACAGGCTGGTGTGTAGAATGACCCCTGTGTACAAGCACACTGCTGAGCCCTGGAGCAAACACAATCTGCAGCTCAGAGCAACTTCCATTCAGTTCCACCCAAGCTTCCGAGCTGCCAGATGTTGGCAAAGAATACATAAGCTTCTTACCAGCCACAAATAAACACCACAATTTATCCGAGGTTCTATGCAACTTTATTACTTCCTACATTAGGCTATCAAAAATATGAAGTGGTCTCGGGCTAAAGCAATGCAATGGATTACAAATTTGTCAGTGCAAGTAGAAAACCAGGCTTAAAAAAAAAGCCCCCCCACAGATTTGTGTGTGACACAAACAGTTTGCTGTACAAATGATACATGCAGAGGAAGTGGAGGATTGCCAGCAGATTAGCAGATGAGGTGAACAGTGAGGTTCCAGGACCAAGGAATGACAACATGCCCTAGAACTTTCTCTCCCCTGGATCAAACAGTGAAATCAACACTTATTCCAGTAAAGAGAGATTCTAAACCACTAAATATAGAAACTACAAATCACAGATTCAGCACAATGAGTAATAAAGATGCCTCAGAAATACAGGAAAAACAGAAGTATCCAGATATGATGTCATGATGCTCATTTAAAATCTACCTAAGGCTAATTACAACAGGCCAGGCTCAAGCACCTTTCAGGATAAATCAAGTCTATCTGCTCATTGCAGGGTAAGGAAACATGGTGAAGGGATAATACAGATTCCTAATTCCTACATGTTCCTGAAACTGGGAATAAATTCAGCTTTTCAAGGCACATCTTCTCTACAGAAATGGCAGTGGTGTATTTCACGGCAGCTCAGTTAGGAGGCTGCTGGTATGGCATGGAATTGGGCAGCAGTGAGTGAACACACAGTTCCAAGTGTTTTAGGCATGCTGAGTTGTTCAGAGATGACTGTGACTTTTTATCATGTGTAAATACATAAAGTTGGAAGAGATTTAGTTTCTGGAGGCTACAAAAGGATAACATTTAGGACAAGTGATATGCATGGCACTTAGTAGAGGAGTCCAGTTTGATAGCTCGTGTTAGAGAGAAATGAAAAAAAAAAACAAGCCAAAAAAACTGGTTACCTCACCAAGGAGTTCTGAGGCACAAAACAACCTTTGCATGAAGGGACTAAAACTTACAATAACCCTGCCTATTTAGCATGTCTGCCCCTCAAATCCCAAGAGCAAATGGAACCAGACTTGCCTCTCATGTCCCCAATGCACAGCACAGGCAGATCCAAAACCTGATCCTTCCAATGAAAATGGAGTTAAGGATTGCCATTTAACAAAACCTTTCTGTTGTTCTCATCTTCCTTCCACCTGCTGCCAGTCAATGAAATTAATTCAGCAAGCAGATTGTGTAAAGGCAACAGATTATATGAGTTTAGTTTTCCTCCCTTGTGCCATGTACTATTTCTGCTACCAGCTGGTTGGAAATGCCACCTAGGCAGTCCTGGTGAAATCATGGAACTTGACAGCACCTTGGAATTCAAAAGCTGAAGAACATCAATATAAAATATGATTAGAAATATTGAAACTGTGAAAGAAAATACAGATGGATTTCCAGAACAGAAGACTTATACAAGCCTGTCTGATTAAAGGATATGTGAATAGACAATATTTGTCTGAATCAAACATGGCCCTGCACCACATGGACAGGACAGCCCATCTCATCCATGGGACTTTGACAGTTCTTAGGTCATTCCAGCAGCATTCTATGTTGCTCTTCCACAGCCCAAAGGTGTAAGAAATGCTCTGAGAAGAACAGCCTTTGTTGTAGAGCATGCATGTAGATCCTACAATGACTAGTAGCTGTTCTTTGCCTAGACAATTAGGCAAATTGGGCAAGTAATTTGGGGGTTCTCCCGTATCAAGACAAAGCTCCAGTTCTCCATTTGCCCATGCCATGAGGCACTAAAACTGTTATAAATGTCTTATTTACAATGACTGAATAATTCTGCTTCTTGGTCCTTACCTAAATTCTCACTTCAGAAGCCAACTGCCATAGGTCTTGCTACAACCAAACTCTGTTTCATGTAATAGGGAAAATAAACTGTAGCAGAGAACTGACCTTTGTCACTCCTGCAGGTCTCTCTCCTGTACCTAAACCAGGAGAAAAGGGTAGGCCTGGCTAATCCCAGCTCAGCTGCTGCTGAGACTGCCCAGTCTCCAGGAGAAGCTGCCACTGGAAAGCTCACATCCCACCGAAGGGTATTGTGTCTGTGCAGGCTTCCCACCCAGAGCACAAGTCCATAGAGCAGCCAGGCCAGGTCTGAATAAAACACTGCACATTAAAGCAGCAGCAGCAGCAAACCTAAATGCAAACCAGAGCAGCTCTTGGATCAAAACCCTAGACTGACCAGCAGCTCAAACTTTGCAATGTCTCAGTGCTGGCCAGTTCCCCTAAGAAGTATGCTGCAAGCTTTGAGATATCCCTCAGCTTAGAAGCCTGCTAGGAAGCAAGCTGGGGAAGAGCAGTGCATCCCCACGGGGAGGCACAGCCACCCCCATCATGAGGGATTTTGTCAGTGCAGGTGGATGGAATAGCTGTGTGCCAGCGTACCAAAGGGCACTGCCAAATGAGGTGTTGGCACAGCACAGCAGGTACAAAGGTTCTCTGCAAGAGACAAAGTATCTGCAGCTCTTCACATTTGTTTCCAGATGTTCTCAGGGTCTTCTCCCAACAGGTGAGAGAGACAGATATGACAGGTATGATAATGTGTCTTGCAGCACTGAGACCACATTAAGCCCATCTGTAAGCAGATCTGAACCAAAGAGTGATGGCAGAGATTTTACAGGCCAGAAAACCAAGCACAGTCAGCCAAGAATGTTCCATGTGCATGGAACGTACACAGAAAGAGAAGAGCAGAAGACACAATGTTCTGAGAACCTTTCTCCTATGTTTGACAAACCCTTGTACCTTCAAACACTGAAAGCCCCAAACAAAACTTCTCTACAGCCTCCAAAGGTCTTCTCTTCTCCCCAAATGCAATTTAGAAGCATAGTGAAACCACCTCATTCTCATTCTCAATGTGCTGTGCTCAGACAAAGCACACCAGTGCT
>VZRH01007329.1:84532-115357 GCA_013397555.1 Urocynchramus pylzowi | reverse complement strand
ACACAGACACAGACACACACACAGACACACACACAGGGCTCACACACACACAGGGTTCACACACCTTCCCAAGGGCTGTGCCACTCCCAAGGCCTGATTCCAACCAAACTGCCTTCCCAGAGGCAATCCCAGAGCAGATGGGAACTGCACCTACAGCTGCCACCTTTGTGTGAACAGCCCTTGGCACAGACTGCACACCCCCTCACTGTCTCTGCAGAGAGGTTTGCTCTCCTTCACGAACTGTGCCCCAGGAATACAGTTCAGGAAAGGTACAACATTTCCCAGTATATTACAAGAAACCACAATCCCCTTCTATTTTGCATACAATTCATTGCTTTAGACTTGAAAACTAGACACATGCGTTAAGATTGATCTTCCTTGCAATTACGCACTAGCCCTCTTTCTAACTTTATCAGACATTTATCAGATTTTTAGCTGCAGGTTACTTAGGAAAGGCCTTATTCTGCTGCCATTATTATTGTCAAGTAGTTCAATCAAATTTAATGGCATGATTTGTTTAATAGGATACTACCCAAGATGAGAAAGAATGGATAAATCCAGCTCCCAGTCAGTTTCTGTCTCATCTCAGCTGGAATTATGCTTCTGCTAACCACACACATGTTACACGGTAATTTTCTTGCATCCTTCCCCTGTGCTAGCTTTTCAAGTGGTTCTTAATTAGCTCTGGTTTATTTATGAAAGCATATTTTGCTAGACTTTCCCCAAGAGCTTTAGTAAACAGCTATATTAAGCTTGTATTTACTTATCACATCTCCTGTAATGCTTCCAGAAAGGAGGGGGAAGGGGAGATCGTTCAGAGGGGCAGGGCTGTGTTTGGGCTCTGAAGGTTACTGCTGCTTGTAGTCCATCTCTTAAGCCTCACTTCCATTGGAAATCATGCTTTTCCAAGCATGTCTGTGTGCAAATGTCCATTTTCTCCTTTCTCATTGGTTTTTAGCCAACTAATCTATTTTGGCCTAATTTAGTGGAAGGCAAATCTCTAAAAAATACAAAATTCTTATAAATTCTGTGAACAGAATATGAGAGAGTGCCTGTATGAACGTTCCCATAAACACCACACATCTGGAAATGCTTTTTTCTCCACACACACTTCAGTAGTGATCCTTCCGTGTCCACTTGTCTCCTTTCCTGTCACTTTTAACCAGTTTAAAACCTGGTTAAACTGTTTTTGCCTGTTCTGGCCCAGTTTGACCTTTATATCTTTTATATGATTTTTATTTTGGAAAGATAGAAGGTGGCACAATTTGTGTCATTAAAACTGTAAGTTCTACAGGATAGGCAAATGAACATGAAATTTAAAAACTTTGAATTTTTACAATGCTTGCCATTAAAGCACTTACAAATTAAACTAAACTAAATTAAATTGATAAAAAAAGTTGAGTTGCAAAAATAATTTCACTCCTTTTTTAGATCCCTGAAGATTTCAGAAGTTGACTAGAAGCAGGCTAAAATGGAAAAAAATTAAAATATTATTCAATATTTCCCAAATTTAAAAACATTCTTATAATTTTTTTTTCCATTGAACAAAGAGGTTAATGAGAACATTTTTTAAACGAAAATATGCTGACTAAAATGTAACTTTTAAATCAACACATTAAAAAAGGGTTGTGTAATTAGATGGCACGTCCATTCCACAGTGCCAATGTTCTATTTAACTGAATGGAGTAAATAAGCTTTCTCCTATTTTTCTGACCTTTTATGTAGTCTTCCATGAATAAAACATATTTCTGATAGACACCAGGGTTTTCTAAACAAATATCAATGCTTTCAACTCCTGTGAAGACTCCTCTGGCAGACTCCCTACTGCTTCAAAAGAAACCTCCTGCATCTTTAGTCTTCAGTTGTATTTTTGTTTCAGGACATATGAAAGCTAGAAGCTATGGCAGACACAGACAGAAATAAAATAAATATGTACTTTAAAATAAAAAACGGACAAGTGTTACCTCCAAGATTTTCATTTAAGTTCACCGAAGTTAATGGAAAAAACCAACAGCATTGAATCAAGTAGGATTCCCCCCACATGGTCACACTACTGGATGCTGGTGGCTAAAAGCTTTTTGAGGACTTTGTGTCTCTCAGAGAACCACCTGACATCTCTTAGAAACACTTCAACAGCTCGTGTTTACATGAAGCACCATTTAGGAAGATTCTTCATAAGTTTTCAAGCTCTTAGCTGACAAATTTCTCAGTAATGTCCCAGAGCAGTCATTTGCTGACTGTAAGTCAGCACCCCCTGTGGCAGACACTGCATCCTGTCCAGTGCTGCTAAAGGCCTCTACACGGGAAACAGAGGCACAAACACAGGAGCTCTGGAGGGGAAGAAGGGACATATAACGTAGGCACAGGCTTGAAACGTACTCTCAGGACTCTTTCCAAAGTCCCGAGAAAGTTAGCTACCTTCTTTCCTTCAACTTCCCCCTCTATGAAAAGGGAATGTTAACATTTAACGACTTTGAAGGATATAATGAACATTAAGGCTCACTTGTAAACTGCTTGAAGGCTAAAAACACTATCCAAAGGCTAAGTATCATCCCCATCATCAGAAATTCATAGTGTATCCTTTCCTCCTCCATATATATGAAGGCAGGAAATTATCTTACCAAGGAGATTGATGGCACCTGGAAATTGTAGGCAGCCACCCTCTAAATTATGGTGCATGAGTCACTTAAAGTATTACAGTTCTCCCCTAAGTGAGGGGAGAACTGTATTGGCTCGAGCATATATTGTCAGAAACTGATTCTGGAGATGTTTGTGAGAGAGAAATTGTTCCTGCAGATGACCTGTAGCCAGTACACAAAGCACCTGGGGCAAACTTCCCAGCGATGGAAGAGCTGTTGGCTGTGTTTCAGGATCCCCATCCCAAAATATGTATTTCAGATCACATCAGACAGAAGCTGTGCTGCTGTATTACACCACCTGCAGCACCAGCAAAGTTGCATCCAGACCTAAATTCAGACCTGTACCACTATGCTGCTGTATCTCTCCACTCCTTTTTTCCCCATGGATATCATTACCTCCGCACACCCTTGTGGGGAAAAAAAAACCATTTAAGAAACATAACTTATGTGGAAGGTACTGTAACACATCAGGTGGGGAACTGCCCAGACAAAAGATACTTAAATCAAAAGCAACTTTAGAATAAGAACTATTTCTGATTCTTTCCAACAATTCACAGCAAGTTTAAATATTCTCAGCAAGTTTGAATTAAGGTCGTTTCCTT
This sequence comes from Urocynchramus pylzowi, assembly GCA_013397555.1. Taxonomy (NCBI): domain Eukaryota; kingdom Metazoa; phylum Chordata; class Aves; order Passeriformes; family Fringillidae; genus Urocynchramus; species Urocynchramus pylzowi. The sequence goes on along the minus strand of VZRH01007329.1, from coordinate 112,116 downwards.
GATGTTAGGGGAGTTCTGTTGCTAAACAGAGGATGAAGATCAGTGATTTAAACTCTAAGAAATAACTAAAGCGACACCTGAGACACCTGTAGACAAAACTCCACTGAAATTTCTTTTATAGCTTCATCTTTTGATGGTCTGTATCTGTTGGTCTTTGCAGGAAGCAGCTTCCCTCTGTTAATTCTGTCAGCCACAGTATAATGTTTGAGCCCTTTGGGTTTGATCTTGTGTAACTGAAATAATACTGAGTGATACTCTCTGGAGCAGCATCAGCAGGTTCATTGAGGTTTAGAAAACTACATGAGCATCCTTGAGTTATCTTGACACCCCCCTGTGTGCCCAAATTCTCATTCATTATTCTGGAATCCACCATGAGACAATCAAGGGTCTGCCCAAAGACCAAGGACCTTTAGTTAAAAATATTTGTTGTCTGTCACAACCTCAAAATGTGGTCATATGCATCTCAACAGCAGAATGCTAAAAAGGAAACAACAAAATCCAGATTTCTTTTTGTTACCTCACCTCATAAGGCTGCAAGGTGCCTCAGATTTTGGTTTTAGACTTTAAATCTGGCACTTTGACTTCAAGGGTTAAATCTGAACTGCTAGGATACATCTTCCGAAGGCACTGAGCAAGTTCAAAAGTTTGAAAAACTGTTTTCTTCACTTTTCATGTTATGGCTTCTAGACTTAGCAAGTCCAGCTCTTTCAGTCCTTCCTCACATGTATTATCATCTAGGCCTCTTACTTCTCCAGTGTGTTCATGTCCTAACAGTGATGCCCAAACCCAACACAATGAATTTCCTTTCCATAACTAAGGAGTATCAAAACTGATCTTGTCCTAAGCAGGCCTATTATAAATTTTTCAGCAATATCTGTTACCTTTGTAAAAACAGATACGAGGTTTGCATCTCCTGAGATTTTGTTGTGGGCATATTTTCCCAGCACACAACGGAGAGAAAAGTGAATTATATGTTACTACATAAAAAATAATCCAAATGTCGTCTCTTGGCTGTGACGAAAAGACTGAAAATTTGAGATGAGCAGAAACTGAAGACTCCAAAATTGAGGTGAAAAATAAAAATAACTTTTAAATACATTTAATTACTTTAAAATTCCTCATTTCTGTTTTCCAAGCCTTATACTCTGATTTTGGACAGTCCTGTTCATGACTTCTGACCATTTCTGAAAAATTCCTAGAGCTTCATATAAGAATCAAAGCAAAAGGCATCCCAGAAAATTCTTTTATCTATTGCATTTAGAATAACAAGATGTCTACTGAGCTGCTGTTCTCTCAGCACTGGAGTAATGGAAATCATAAGCAACTCAATCCTTACTATGAATTTTATAACTTGATTCTTAACATCACTCTGCATTTCCTTTTTCCAAAGAAAAATGAACACTGTCACACATGGCTCATTAAGAAGGGTGCTAGGCCACTTTACACACCATGATTGATGGTGGAAAGAATACTCTGGAAAAACTGAAGCTGAAAATCTCATTTGGATTAAGTTCTTTCACATGATCTCTAAAAATGAAAAATGGTTTAAGGCCAGAGAAAGCAATTTCCACAAGTATTTTCACTGCACAAAAGACATGTGAAGTTCCGTCTTCAGCAGATGCAATTCTTCAATTTAACATTGATTTTGACTTGACAATTTTAGGGGTGACATGAGAAAAGTAATGTAAGAAAGGAGAGACACATAGAATCAGGAGAAGTTAAAGGCTCAAAACACTTCTCAAGAGCACAAGGTTAAGAAAACCTTTCTATTCATCTTAACACTGCATAGAAAGAGGTGACAATTTATTCCTAGCAAGCTTTTTTCTTCAGTTGTGCTTGTTTCCACAGGCGAGAAAAATCAAATATATTTTAAACCAACCAGCAACACAGCATAAAAAGACTGCAGAAAAGGTGAGGAACCGCTTAATTCTCAACCTGTCACAGGCAAGCATAAGCTTTATTTCTATCAGGAAAAAAAAAGCAAAATGTTGCTGAAGAAATGGTAAAGTGCCCATTCACCTTTTATGTTCACCAGTACCCAGTATGTATCCAGTCAAGCCCTAAAAACACTTTTTAGAGGGAGGCTTAAGTTGCCAGACACTCCTTCCCATGCAGCTTGTCTCGGCACAAGAAAGGCTTTTGTTGTTTGTCATATGAGCCTGCCACAGCTCACGCTGGAGATGCAAATAACCTGCAAATAACAGGGTGCTCCCTGTGCTGCGAGACAAGCAGCACAACTCAAACACTCCAGGCATTACCCTTTGCCACTGATAGCCTGGCTCCAAGCACCACACACCTACACCACATCTTAGATACACCTGCACTTGGGATATTTTCCCAGTTGCTCGCATTCCAGCTGGCTCTTTGTTTTATTGGAGCAGGAGAACCAGCACAGCACATCCTGCCCTTCTGCTGTGCTTCTTCCACAGCAATGTTCACATTCTGTTCCTGCCCCTTGCCCCTGTGCTGTCCACATCAGTTTTGGGGTCTCAGTGCATGAGAATATATCAGCCCAAAACCCCCTGTCAGTACTAAGCTCCAGAACAGTTTTATAAAGATGTGGTTGGGCATGAATAATTAATGACTGACAACAACCCCCAGTTGATCAGTAAATCAAACAGCCCTGTTCAAAGGTCAGTGTCAACATCTGTAATCAAGAGATGAGTGACCTGAGTCCCAGAAAGGTAAATCTCAGAGATGACCGAGCCATTGGCAGAGGCAGGTGACAGGAGCCAGGCTTTCTGCATCTCATGCCCTCTGCACTGGACAAAACTCAGAGACCCCCAGGTTTACTGACCCTTTATAAACCCAGGCAATGGTGTTAAAAAGGAAATGTGTCAATTCAGACAAAGTGTTCACTGTTCAGGATAATCCACTAAAAATAGTCCCCTGTGTCGCTGCTAAATTTAAGGATTATGTAGGTATAGCATAGAATGTCATATCAATCATTAAACACAAAACCAGCTTACTGGCAATAATGCCACCTTTGAAGTGAGAGTTTAAAAGCCTCAGTACTGAAGCCTAACTCTAGTAGAAGCACAGCTTTGGTGCACAGCAAATGTTGCTATAAACCATGTTCTTTATGAAACTCAAGCATTGATACTAATGAACAAGGCCAGGCAGGTCTCGTTCACACATCCCCGTAAAGCTCTGGGAACACTCAGGAGTTCCAACATCTGATGTTGTGGCATGTGCTTTCCAAGAGTGCTTCTCAAGTGGATCTTAAATGTTTTACCATTCATGAATAAATTCTTACTGTTCATGATGTTTCCTAAGACTGCTGCTGACCTAGGAAAGTTAAAATGGAAGAAAATTACAGGAAAGTATTTCAGCCCCAGTAGAGCTGCCAGACTTTGGTTAGCACCTTTCACAGGCAGTAAAATCGTAGGGCCAGCAGGAGGATGTGCACGTCAGGAGCATTAGCGCTGATTAAACCTCTCTGTTCATTTAGTCCAGAAAATACCATCTGGCAACACTGCTTTTTCTCCCTCTCAAAGAGCACCTGAAATTGAGGATGTTTCAACAGCTGAAGCAACCTTTACACTTGGAGACTCACTAAAGGGAAGAATCCAGTGGTCTCAGCCCAGTCTGTCTGCAGTTATAGCAATCAGTGCCTTGCTGGCAATCACAGGTTTAAAAGGTGTTAGATTTATGAATACAGCAAGAGACAGATAAAAAGGTACTGCACTCTATCTTTACCAGATAATTCCACAACCCAGCTCTGCAGTAAATCTATGACTAGAGCCAAGCAAGTCCTTGCAGCAAACTCCAAGATTAAGTGATGATAAAAAAATTTCGCAGTTTCTGTAATGGCTTTTTTCCTTCCCAAAACAGTTATTTGCATTTAGAATTATTCTTTCCTTGACCACTGCAAAACAAGTGCAGTATAACCCCAATGAATGCAAAAAATGTCAGGCAGAAATGCTACAAGCTCCCAAGACAGAAAGTCTTTGCTGCCTAAAAAAAATACCAGGTAAAGCACTTTACTTGCTATACTGTAAGCAGAATTAGTATAATTTTCAAAGTCATCCATTTTATCCAGCATGCCACAACTTTAGCACTGCTCTATTTCAGGTGTTTAGGAAGCTGTCTGGATTAAGGCAGTAGTCCATTAGTACTTTACATTCCCACTGAGAACATCAGGAGACACAGAAAGCATTGGTGAGTAGCACCTAGTTCAGGTTCCTGACTGGATTTTACCACTCACTCCTCTGTCTTCTCACCCAATGCTTCTCTCATACAGCAATCACTAGTTTTCAGTGATTTTAAAATAATTCTGTGATTGAATAGGCATCTACCAGCATTTTCTTAAAATAAAATACTGCAATTGGGTGTCTTAGTCTCCCGAAATAAATTATAGTGCCAATACAAGGAATTAATCCTAATGAACTCTCTAATAATGGGCCAAATCTTTGGATGCTCTAAATGTCATCAGTGGAATTTTTACACTGGCAGAAAATTTACACAGGCCCTACAGATTTAATAATGCCTCCGCAGACACTTTTCAGCATTTTTTGGAGGCACAAATTGGAACTCACCAAGTTTCTGCCTAATGGAAGTAGCTGACAGCCAAGAAACTCATCAGGAGTATTTGAAAATTAACTTTACTCATCCCCTCCATGCATTCTTAGTGTATTGCCTTCTCCCCCAGCTGCTGGAAGTCATGCTTTTTGTGGAGGACCCAGAAACCAGGGGAACAAGGGAATGGCTAAGCCAGCCAGGATTCATTTAGCACATGACAATGTGTTAAAAGCTCAGCCTTATGACACATTTCTCACTAATGTCTCAATAGTTACAGAGGAAGGATAGATTTGATATGTCAAAATGTTATACAGCTTGTCTGTGTTCCCACTGAAGTTCATTTAAAGTGAACTTCTAAAAGGACAAATTACAGTAATTGTAATTTTCTTTCAGATTCTTACTATCCTATTCACATCTAAACTGCACTGCCTCTATTTAATAAATGTAATCAGATTTACAGCTTCATCCACTCATTTTTGTAACAAATGCTGTGTAATAAGCTCAGACTTCCAATATGGAAGTTTCTCACCACCTGTGTAAGAACAGGAAGAGCAGAAGACAAAAAGCAGCAGGTTCAGCTCATGGCCACTTGGTGTGATCTGACTGAGGACTGCACGAGTTTCCACACTGAGGCAGCTTCAGGAATAAAAAGATGCATCACTTCTTGATGCTATGTTAATAGAAGTTCACTCATAATCCAACTACTTCTAATTACTTAAATACTTAGAGTCTAAAAGAGTCATCATTTTCACACTGAATACAGTTATAGCACTTAGACCTGGTTTAACGATACAGCATCAAAGGCAAGAGAGCAGTGTCAGTCAGCAGCAACAAATTCATTGTATTTTTCAAGAAAAGAAGCAGCTCTGATTCCTGAATTCTGCCACTTTAGGACAAATAATGTATTTTCAGTTTGATTTCCTACAGGAGGTATCAGTTAAGGGTGAAGGATTTAGCAAAGCACAATTGCCAAAGCAGCATTCAGCACCAAACTTCATCAGTTAGTCTAAAGATGCAATGCTGGCTCCCGAATCAAAGAAAATGGAAATCAGTTTTGTATGAAAAGAACATTCCCTGTGTGTCAGCTGATTCCCTTTCCAAGGGACTGTATTACTGCCCTTGCCCCAAACTTACAGCATGTGCATCTATAATTTCTTCTAAAATCTCACCTGAGTCTATCAAACTGACCATGTTGTCAGCTCGCTCTGACAACACTGTTGCCTTGTCATGTGCCACAATTAACATCCTATTTTCTGACCCTCATCCCTGTGAAGGACTGCTACTCACTCATCAACTCTACATTCCACCTCTGAAACTTCTTCCCCTCAAAGACACACCACTTTGATAAACCAAAAAACTAAAAAAAACCTGCTAGTTTTGATGAAGAGATGGCAATTAGCAATGAGAATTCTATGGTGGATAAACTCTAAAGTTAAAGTTTAAAAATAAGCAAAAATTCAGTGTTTGAATAAAAAAGTAAAGGCCTGGTGAGAGATCGTAAGATCATTAATGAGCAAAGTAATTTAACAAAAAAAGTCAATTTATACTAATGAAATTTGATGATACAGAAAGTTATGCAGTATCATCAACACAGGGGCACTAAATTATTATGCTGAAAGAGGGATGTCACAGAACAGTATAGTAGAAAGAAAAATATTAAAATTGATGGGAAATAATACAGTCATGCATTTAAAAACAATTTTTTTTCCCGTAAACAATGGGCTTATTCACCGGAGATAACAGCAGGGAAAGAAAAATATGAATGTATTCATCAATTCCAACCTTAATATGAAGGAGTAATGCAACATGGCTTGGAAAAAGGTGAACCTGATTCTATACACATCAATTGAGTAATTTTCAGTAAAGAAAGAGATGTGTTAACATTATTATGAGAGATACAAGTAATTTCTCCTGGATAATACGTCAGGCTGTCCAGCTGTATTTGAGAAAGGGATTCAAAATTAGTTTCTGATGGAGAAAACAACCTTTATGACAATTACTAGGATGGATGAAAGGGAATTAACAGCTTGGAAATTTATTATACAAAAATTAGGGACAAAGGAGAAAATTCGGTATATCCCAGTAAATAAATCCCAGAGAAAAGGCAGGTTAGTTTAAAGTGGATACCAGTGAAGTGTCTTTATAGTGACCCTACCACAATGTAATCAGAAACTGAAGAATTTCTAAAGCAGGAGGATGAGGTCCTACAACAAAATTAGCAAAAGAACAGGAAAGGTTAAGAAATACGAGTTTCAAGAATAAGCTAAAGCAGCAAAAGAGAGGAACCTGCAGATTTATGCTCTGTTTATGCCAAGCCCCACGCTGGGTGGAAGCCTTGCTGAGAGCTCTGGTGTGGCTCTGTATCAGCACAGAGGCCCGGGGCTATAGCAGGAATGAAGACTCCTCTGCCAGCAACCTCTGCACCTCTGGTGTGCAGGGAACACAGGGGAGCCAGGCAGCAGTTGAAGAGGACATCTCAGGAATACCAACTCATTCCAACTCACTGCTAGGCTGAAGGAACCCCTAGAAATGATCAGTGTAGGTCTCTGAGTTGGCAGGAAGTAGTTCTAGAGCCCTTTGTATGGGAATCAAAAGCTGGATTCAGCAAAGTGACATTCCACAAGCCCTTCTCCTCAGATAAAGCAATTTTTCCCCCAGGCTATGTCTGACAGTATCTTGCACTTGGATTAACCATGCAGGATTTTAGGCTAACCTGCTTCCCTAGGTTCTCTTGAGTAACTTCATGTTCATCACAAACAGCATCTCTGGCTCCATGCTCTGCATTCCGGGAAAGCTCCAAGCTCTGACAGATCTGTGCCAAACTGAGCTTCGCTCACACAAGAAATGTTTACTGAGCTGGTTTTAAGGCGTCTCTCCTAAGATTTCAGAAGTGGAGTTCTTTGGCCATCACAAAATTTAACCAAACAAGTACCAACAACAAAGACCTTTCTCTAGTCCCTAAGAGGTCCCCTTCAAAGACAAATGAAGATTACTATAGCAAAAGGAGCAGAGCTAACTACAGAGCCGAGAAAACAGTCCTCCACTGAGGCAGGACCTTTTGACACACATGTTATACATTCCACTTTGCACACAGAATGCTTAACACCACCATTATGGTTTCTGCAGTGAGTCCTCAATTATGAGAAGAGTCAGAATAGGTTTTTATGGCACTACTTAATTCATTTACCAAACTCCTTAAAGGTGGAATTTGCCCTAGGTGCTTTCTTGACTGTGTTGCTCCAGAAGTTACACTAGTATAAAATTTGGTTTTATTCTCAGTGATTCGAGATGATGAATGACAAGCCTTAGCCTTTAAATATTCCTGAGGCAATGTGGATGGCAAATATCCTACTCTGTAATGCTTTAATACTTCTCCAGAGAACTTCAGGGTTATAATAAAACCTGAAAGCAGGGGAACTGATGACTTTCCTGAATTCACTGACTTTTAAACTCTCTTGTTTACAGAAGGTGTTGTAGCTTTCAGACAGATCATAGTAAATGCTCAAGGCACTTAAAAGTATTTGCATTTGAAAAAACCAGTGGCGATCCAGGAGCCATAGGAATCATGGAGTTTATTACCAGCAACGCAGCCCCTTACCACCTCTCATCTGTGCTGAGCCTACACCTACTGAGAGGCATTGTCCATTAACTGTGGCTGTGGACTACTGCACTGGCTGAGGAAAAATTATCTGACAAAAGCCACAATTTCAATGGTTGGGAATGTCCACCTTCCCCATCTGAACACACACACATTCCAGAGCACTCAGCCAGGCGCTTTGCCCTTTTGGGCTGGATTCGTGCAAGGGTCTCGAAGCAAAGCACATTCCTCCTGCAGCCAGCTGAACCAGAGCATGTCCTCCAGGAAAGCTTCAACTGCTTGGGAGTGCTCCCTCCACAAGATCAGACAAGGTGTGACCCAAGCAGTGCAGGTTGCTGGTGCCCTTCAGCAGCTCCTTCAGGCCATGCAGAGGCTGCTCTGGCTAACCCAGTTGTGCCCTGTGTATCCCCAGAGCTCCTCCAACAACAGCAACACCAGCCAGGAGCTTTGCCCAGAAGCTCTGGCACATCTTGGAACAATGGAAGCTGAGGGAAGTCAAAAACCAGCTGTATCTCTTTCTGCCTAATGAAAGACAGAAGTAATAGTAATTTAATCTAGTACCATTATCACAAGCTGCTGTACAGCAGAGGAGACTCTAGAACAAGATTAAAGAGTAGAAAGAAAGAGGTCATTTTCTCTCAGAGCACCATCCTGAAACTCAGAGCCACTGTCCCCACAAAACAGCTCTAAACATTCAAACTACCCTGTGCGCTACAGGCCATCTTATATAAACAACATTCCTATTTTCAATTCTTTAACCTGTTCCACAGCAGCTGTGATGACTACAAAGTATCAGAGGCTACAAAACCAGGCCACATTAATCTTCCTGTACAATTTGACATTTGAATCAACCACATTAAATGAGTCATAAGATCAACACAGGTGCATAAAAACCAGCTAATTGCAACTTCCAGAACTTTCATCTGACAGAGTAAGGAATGCTTTGTCCTTCACCTCACATCGACTTCAAAATTTTTAATAACAAAAATTAAATATACATTAATACACAGATGCACAGACTGTCTACCATCACTGTAGAAATTTCCAAAAATAATTATTTCACTGGTCATTTTCTTTGTAAAACATTGCCTCTGCAGTAAAAGAAAACATTTCATATGCTCTTGAGCAAAAAATTCCTCTGCAATATTTCTTGTCAAAATAGTTGCAGGTGATGTCGGTGGAAGCCATTGGTGGTACTGCTGCAGAAGGCAATGCAAACCCGGAGGGAGCGCTGCCCTGTGGCCACACGGCATCACTGCCAGCCTGAGCAGGGGACTGCGGAGCAGCCACTGCCATCGCGGCCTTTGGGGATGGCACCATGACGACAGCACCACGCTGCAGTCATAGTGAAGTCATAATGCTCTGCAAATTAATTGGATTGCTTGGCATCTCAGTAAATTACTCACACAGGCCCAGCTGGAAGCTGATCGAGCATTGACTCAGCAGCACTTACTCACCAGTGCCATAAAATGATAATTAGCGACTTTCAAACAAGAGGTGTAAGAGGAAGGGAAGGGTAATGAGCAAATTACTTTGTACACAACTGCTGGGAGAGACCTCCCTAACCAACAGATTCTGCATTCATCACAATTACAAACAGGCACAACCCAAAAATACATTTATTTTGGTGGCATTTGAATTATAAACTCATAGGCAGATCCCAAGCACTACAATACAAATTATATCTCCCAAAACTCTGAGAAGTAAGATGTTAGGATCTGAATGCAAATTTTTCAAATCAAGTCTATTTCTACTAATACTAAATAAATCTTCAAATTTCCTGAAACCACAATATCCAAATACCCATCTAATGGGGGGCAGGAGAAGCAAGCAAGAAAGAAAGAAAGAAAGAAAGAGGAGATGATCAGGTAGCCATATTTACCTTCTAAAATACTATTAACTAATACAAAACTCTTCAAGTCACAATTTACCTTGTTCTTACTTACACAATGCATTTTTTTTTCCAACCCTTCTGGTGATAGCAATACAAAGTAAATGTTTATGTATTTGTGAGATTAAGAAAAACACTACAACGCCAAAATGTTTTGCAAGTGCCAAACAGGATTTCATGAACAGAGACAGTGGGCAGAGGAGAAATCTCCTCTGGATCTTTGTCTGAGGCTATTACAGATCTGAGAGCAGGTATGGACAACCCTTCTGCTTTGCCATTTCACCTTTCTCAGTATGCTGCATGTCCTTGCTTGAGATTAACTGCCAACACAACAGCCTAAATAAACAGGATTTTGGTGTGATGTATTATCCAGGGATGTGTGATAACTCATATTGCTGGAGCCTTTCAAACTCACTTTCTCCCCATAAGGCATGTCCTGTTTCACTCCTAAAAGCTCATTAGGTAATTATTTGAAGATTTTTTTTTTCTAGATTTTGTTGTTGCTTTATTTTTGTGTTAGACTTCACAGGGTTGGTTCTTCCCTCCTTTAAAACATAGAAATGCAAAATCCTTAACACTCTGTGCTTACATGTGCACATACTCAGAACATAAATTCACAGCCATGAGTTTGCAGCTTTGGTTTTATAAGAAATGTATGACACAAATAAGGGCTTCATTAGAGGAGAGGAAAACCAAACGTTTTTAGGCAGGAGAATGACGCTCCTGGAACCACTGGGAGCAGCAGCAGGGCAGCTGTGCTGTGTCCCTGACTTCACTGCAGCTGCCTCTGCTCCGAGCTCTGAGTGCCGGGACCGAGCTCCGTGTGCAGGTACGGAGCTCCGAGTGCCGGGACCGAGCCCCGTGTGCAGGTACCGAGCTCAGTGTGCCGGGACCGAGCCCCGAGTGCCGGGACCGAGCCCCGAGCCAGCACAGGCTCCTGAGGGAGGAGGATTCACAGCAGAGCAGAGGGAGGGCACAGCCTCTCCTGAGCAAGCAGCTCCCAAAACCAGCACCCTAGGAGGAGGCTCAGCTCCCTCCCCCAGCACTCTACACAGACCCTGCACACACACCCTGCACCACCAGAGCCTCTCAAAAACAGCCATTCCCAAACTGTGGGACTCAAAGGAACTCTCTTCATTTTGCTGCAATACAAATTGCAGTCAAATTGAGATTCGCTGGGCCTGTCACTCCTGTATTCAGGTGGTTCCTGTCTTAGAATTTCTTTTATATGAGTTGATTTGGTTTTACCACAGATTTCAGAATTTCAGATTAAATTTGTGACTATAGTTTTGACCATCTCTTCCCCCTTTTTTCCCCTTTTTTTACAGTCATTTGACTCCTACCTCAGTATCTGAAAAAAATCATTTTTCAAATACCTACTGCACATTCTCCAAGTAACACACATTAAACAACTGGAAAAAGTGTGGCACAATTTAAGGAAGCACAAACCTTTCTGTTATGCCTAAATGATACATATTTCAGAATATGGAAAATATTTTAAAAAGAGTGATAAATCCCTTAACTCAAGGCTACTCTTATTAGATTCGCTTTTCTCTGAATAAATGAAGTCTTAATGAAAACTGTCACTAGAAAGTGGAATGCAATCATTAGATAAACTATTGAATTACAAATTCCACCCACATGTGAATGGGTACATAAAGTTTTACAGTATTATAAGAGTGTATTTCTGCACCAGGATTATTAAGGAGCAGAGCTAAAATATTTTCCTTTCCAAACAGTTTACTCACCACAAGAAGTCACAAAAATTTCCTAAAATTATTTGACAAATAAAATTTGAATCTACCTCTTTTTTCTGCCACAACACTAAAAATGGGGGCAGGGGGGAGGGGGAATTATTAACAATACTAACATAACTCAAACCTTTTTTCCTTTATTTAGGTTTTCCAACTCTTCCCATAGTTAGCTAGAATTGCTGAGAGAAGGTTAAGGGGAGATTTCAGTAAGCACAGTTAAAAAATGTACTGACAGGTAGCAATTTAATACATTTACGACTTAGACATACTTTAGGTATTCTAATTACCACCACTGAAAAACTGTACCCCTACAAGCGGCCCAAAATGTCAAGATCCATACTGAATAAGTAGCAGCAGCCTGGATGTTGATTATACCAAAGCCTCTGCTTATTTCTTTGCAAAATTCCATTTCAAATTCTGATTAAGTTTTATTTTACTCCATGACATAATGACCAGCCTTCTGTGTGCCTCAGACTGAAGAAGAGAACAAATGTTAACTATTCAAAATCTCAAATTTATCTTTTTTTAGTAAATGCTTCAATCTTCTTGCCCTGAATGACTTTAGATTTATCTTATTTCTGCTTTAGCTCAGATACAAAACATCTGCTTATGAAGATACTGGTGTGACTTCTACTCACATTTAATTTACTGTATTGCTGTGACTCTATCATAAACACAGCCATGCATGAGATTAAATGCAGTTTATGAAATAAGAACGTCCCTTGTTTAATTTGTTTCAAGTAATTCAGCCCTAGTGGATTTAACAACATAATTAAGTTAACACTAGTGCTGTTCTCTGCTGCATTGTGTCAAGAAGTGCTGCACTTAAACCTGCATCAAGGTCACCTTCCCCCATAACTCTCATAATCCCAAATCACCACACAATAAAAAACCTGCTGTCAGTGACCGAACAGATTGGTATTATTTTTAACAGCCTAACAGAATTAAAGAGTTGTGCCACCTCAAAGAGAGGCCAGATTTTAAGGTACTAGGCATGTAGGAATATTAGACACGTAGTTAAAATGAATTACGACATTTCCCACATTCCATAAAAGTCAGCTTCCTCTGAGGCTCTTCCAGGCCTCTAGAACTGCACAAAACCTTGCTGGGAAAGGAGGAGAAACGACTCATTACACTAAAACTACCTCTCCTAAATGTATTTCCTTCTATGCATCCCAACTGCTGTGGAAGGGTATTTCCGAGGCACTGCAGTGCCCTGAAGACCAGCCCGGTGGAAAGGCAGGCGCGACGCCTGTGAAACAGGGCAGGTTCCAACACGGAATTAGCTTCCCACTGCTACATCAGCAGGCCTGCAGAGACCTCTCTCAGGCAGTTAAGCTCCAAAATGACTCTGTGTCTAGCAGATCAACATTCATTAAATAGGACATTTTCTAATTTCCTTGCCTGCACTTCCAGTATATATGGCATAGATGGAAATACATACATGGAAAACATTTGTACTTACTTCCCTTAAATTGGCTTCTGTTAAGATTCTAAAAGACTGTGAAATTATCGGGATCACGGAACAGAATTTGCTATGTTAAAGGTCACAGTCCCTAAGATTTTGTCTGTCCTCATCAATCTTCATCCACTTGGGGCCTAAATTATACTTTCAAGCCTTGATTCCTTGAATTACGGCCTCCAGAAACAATTTATTCTAAGAACGGTACCAGGGCATTTGCCTCTACCCAGATTTTTCAGACTAGCTAATTAAAAGCATCTATTCCTGCCAGCTGTACTGTGTACCTCCCCAAGAAGTCACAGTCTGTGCACTTTTGGGTACTCAGATCTCAGCCCACAAACACTGCCCTGCTCCTAGGCTCTTCCTACTGCAGAGCCCTGCTGGCAGGATCCTCCAGAGGTTCTACAAATAATAGCCCTCCATTTCACAGAAAAAAATAATAAATCATAATATGAAATAGGGAAACTTTTACACTACATTTCACTATTTCATTCCCCAAGTCGGTCACAAAGGTAAATGTAAGCTATTAAGTAATATTTTTACTGACTTTGCATTTCTGTAGCTTACTCTGCAGGACAGCAGCCTCCATGAACTGCTAACTTGAATAGAATCATAGAGAGCATCATCTTTTTGCTGTACAAGTTCATTTTTTTCACTGTACGATTAGTATAGAAAGGCTGGAAGAGAAATCCTTTGATCCAGGAGGATAATACTTTAGAGAAGACCAAATGATATTTTTCTGAATTCCATCACTGAGTAAGAAAGATTGACTTAATCAATCTGGATTTCTGGAACTACTCCATTTCTGCTTTTCTTTTGATCAAGCTATATGTGTAAAGATGCAGTAACTCCAGGCAGGCCAAATTTATGCACCAGCTTCTTTGAACTTCAAACGAGTTTGCTGGACCCTTTAAATTAAATTTTATCTGCAACTCAATTACGGAGAAGTTGTTCTCTCTCCTCTGCCTAAGAAAGTATATTTCCATTTGCAGCATCTCATAATTTCATATAACTTCCTGTGGAATCCTATTTCCCTTGTCAAGTATGCTCAGCTTCCCTAGGAAAGTTATAGACTGGAGTTAGCAAAGTATTTATCCATAAAGCTTTTGGTAGTCTTTGCTCCAGTAAAGATTATTTCAACATTTAAAATAACTCCATTCTTTTCATATATGAAAAACTGAAAACTTATCTCCCAAGTTTTGTACAACAATCAGTTCAGTTCTCCCCGAAATCTTGTAGGAAAATCACCTGCTTCAGAAATAAAATGCCTTATTGTAACTGCTCACATGCCAGAGATATGTGGGCAGCCAGTCGTGGAGGAAACTCCTTGAGAAAACAGCCAGAGTCCACCTCTGAGCTGTGTCTGAGGGCAGGGGTGGCACCTGCCCTGCAGCCCTGGTGGGCACAGCCTGCTGGCAGAGCCCGCTCCAGCCCCAAGGACACGGCACAGCTGGGCACAGCGTGGAGAGGGCAGGCAGTGGCAAGCACAGTACCTACAGGCTGGCTTCTGACACATCTGCAATCCTACCACAAACCCCAGCTTGTTTCTGTTGTGGGCCAAGATGGCAAAAACCCCTCCTTGTACTGCAGCACACAATGCTGCTGTCAAGTCACCTGGTGCACCCTCAGCCTCAGGACTCAGCTGACTGTTCCTAACCCCTCTGGCACATCTAGAAGGTGCCCCCTTGACAGAAAATCCTCACCTGCCCTACACAAACGGCTCCAACATTTTGGTACTGGTGGTATTAAACCAAATGAAGTGGAAGCTGTTTGTCCTAGCAATCTGGGCCCAGGAAAGCAGGCCCCTTCCCCCAAAGCTGCTTTTAAGCCCCTAGCTTGGTACACCCTAGGACTGCTATCAGATTACTACAGTTTCATTAAAGAGTGGTGCTGATAAGAGAAGCAGAGATGGGAAATTCCTACATATTGCGCTTGGAAAGGCAATTCAAGGTAGCTGTGCTGCACACAGGTTGTACCTCTACACTGATTCTCTTGCACACCATGCTCTGCTGTTTAGTCACACTGATGAGGCCAAAACTGTGAAGCTGCTTCATTTCATTAGCTAGATTACAAAAAACCAATAAATCTTTCCCAAAAAAACTCCACTGACTTTGCCAATAACTTGGCTCTCTAAAAGTCTGGGCAAAACTGTTACAGAGGGATGAAGATAAATCTTGAGGCCAATTAACAGCTCCTGAATTTCAAGCTGAATTTTCACAATTGTATGGACCTGAGCTCTCAGGAGAAAGTACATAGAACAGACAGCAATTACAGACACTCCCCACTGCTTTATATGCAATTACAGATATCCCCCAGCAACTGAATAATCTTCTTTACAAATAAATCTGACAGTGAGAACTTTTTAATCCTTTTTGAATTTATCCTTAAGCAAGTAGCCTGTGCCAGCTCTACACTGCTTCCACACTCATTCTGCCCCAGTAGTGCAGCACATTGAGTCCATTGCCACTTGCAGAAGAAAATAGGACCTGGCTGAGAACACAGTGCAGGAACTGAGATTTCTGAAAGATGCACCAGCCAGATGCCAGCTTCCAAGGAAGCTGCCCTAGAGGTACACATTTAGTTTTGCAAATTACCCAAAAGTTATTTTGGCAATTGTGGTGAATTTATTAAGCCCCAGTGAAATATATCAACAGATTAAGCCCCTTATTTCCCTTCACATCTACTGTGCTATTGGCATAAACCCAGTTAGATCAGTTTTGATTTATGATACTGAAAGTAGGAGAATAATTAAATCCATTAACCCATACTCCCAGAAATAAACTTGATATATAGCATTCTAAGTGGCTTGATGAGGAGGAAAAGATTCCATCTAGCCCAAATCTTTTGTAATTCAAACATGAAAGCCCCTGTGCTGTCCATCCTACGTGACTGTCTCTCCCCATTACTGCTATCACTTTCATTCTCTTTCTTCAGGATAGGGGAAGAGAAAAACTCTATTAAAACTTCTACAGAGAGCGCACAGAAATGGCAGACACGTATTCTGAGCAAAATATTCCTCATCCAAACCAGTTCAAGATAAAAGAGAAATAACTTCTTCCATTAAGAGTGCCTCTCTCAAGCAGCACCATTCTCTCACTGCTCCAGTGAGCCACCAACAGCCAACACACAGAAATATTCCTCAGGACCACACACAAGGGTGCTGGGGTCAGGTGCAAATGCAGAATTCCCAGTGTTAGAAGCTTGCTCCATGTGCCACCTCTCAGTCACTCAGCCTCTGAAGACATTCCCAGGCTCCAGGCTACCCAGGAGCTTCTGACAGAGCTGTGCCATGCACTGTATGCTACATGCTGGCAACAGAGGATTCAGCCCTCAGTTTTCAGGCACATCTTTTCCCCCAAGTTCTGTTGAGGTAGAACTCTAATTTTTCACAGTTCAACTCAAGGAGGAACATCACAGGTGTGACTAAAACACACAGTAAGAGACAGATTTTGCCAAGAGTCCTAAATACAGTTTCACAGTCAGTTGCAAAAATCCTGGGGACTGGGGTTATTATCTCTGTCCAGAACAGCATAATCATTCCTTTATTTGCTCCCCATTTGCTGAAGACAGTTTCTTAGGCTTTCCTGAATCAGATTTTCCTGGTGATTTTACCACCAGTGAAACCTCTTCGTTTCTGAAAGTGAAAACTCAGTTGCTCTTTGTGATCCCTGCATTTAGACAGACAACCAGCACAACTTCAGCACTTCAGTCAGACAGTAATGTCTCCTTCTGGAGTGCAAGCACAACAGAGAGGTGAGAAGAAAACAGAGCTGAAGAAAGACTGAACAGATGGGACTTTGGCAAGAATGTCTCTGATCCCACACAAAATACAGCTATCTTCAAATTCTCTTTTAACCTACTTGTTGCTCTATTTCTCTTACAAGGACTATCCTCACTCAAAAGTGTATTTCTTTGATCTACACCTTCTTAATTCTGAGAACAATCAGTATCTCTTACTAAGCTAGGAACTTTTCAAAACTAAGAATTTTTTGGGTTTTTTTTTCTTTTTTGAAGGGTTGGGGAGCGGAGGGCATAGAATGCCAGTGCTAAATTCCAACAACAAAAAGCCTTCTATCCAGAAACCTACTGAGAAAATGTTTAATCCAAATCAGACTTGAGAAACTCATAAGAGAAGTAGCTTGGTTCCAATTCCAAGTGTCTTTGAAAACTGGTATTTTAGAGTGGGGCTGAGAGGAGTTGGGGAGATCACCTCTTCCATCACTAGCCCCAGCAGCAATGGCCACAATGCATTCTTGACAGAAGACTGGCTAATCTGTTTCTGCCTTGCTTCCTGTGAAGTACACTTCTCTATTTCCTCTGGCAGCTATTACAGTACTTAATTATTCCTAACAGGAGAAGTTTGATCCAATTTAATCCTATTTGAGACCTGCTTTTTGTTTTACCCATTACTATGATGCAGAAGAGACCTTCCCTTCTTTGCAGCAGAACTTTATAATATCTGAAGGGGTTTATCACGTCATGCTCTCTTGACTGAAGACTCCAAATCATTCTTATAAGTCATCATTTCTAGACTCCGACTTCTCCCAGTGCTGTCCTTCAGGAAATCTCTGATTATTTTGTAGCTTTATGACACAGCTCAATAGTGGACATTATTCCTCTCCAGCCAAGGCCTCACCAGTGCTGGCCAGGGTGAAACAACTTCAAGACATGCCCTGGCACTGAAGTACCTCATGTGCCACATCTTTTTTGTACCAGTGTGCTGATGGTGCCCACACAGACTTTGTGCTGAACTGCCCCTCACCCAGCGTTTCCCCACCACGGGGGCACACCTGGCCAGTCCCTCGTGAGGGCAGAACCAGGCACTCCATCTTTGCAAATCACCTCACCCAGCTGCCAATCTGAAGTCTAGCTCTGCCCTACAACATGCCTGCAGTCTCCTCCTGCAATTCCAATCCTCAGCTCCACTAAGGTGCTGCCTTCTGACCCACACATCCAGGAGGAATTTCTGCAGGCCTTCATTTCAGTGCTCCCGACCTGAGAGAGAAGCCCCTCATCTCAGCTGTTACAAAGCTTCCCCCAGACCTCACCCTCATTTCAGCACGTAATAAATAAGTTCACCAACCAGTTCACATTCCCTACCATGCTCTCATTTACTATCCTGTAGTACCTCAGTCAAATTAGCACATGAACAGGTCTATGTACAGTACCCATTTTATCACTGTTTTTTCAATTTCGGTCAACACAGTGGCTAGAAAGACAGCCAATGTTACAAACACATCAAATCCCTGGTTTCTAAACATACCATAAAATACACAAAACAGGCATTCAGATTTCTTCCATAGTGTTTGCAGCTTCTCTGGCTCCCAGGAAGAAAACTGTGATGCTGATCCGGTGTACCACAAGTGCCACAAGCATCCTGAACCATCAGGATATTCTGGTGTCCTGGCACATGCCCTGGGCAGAGCTCCCAGGTCAGGCCTGTCCCACAGCTCTGCTCAACACCTCGTGGCCCTGCTTTGCAGGCCCCCTGAACACCCTGTGCTCTGCTGCTCTCGTGTGCAGCTCAGGAGCACAGAGGCACCTCACAGTAAACGTTCATGCAGGCACCTTTCAAATCCTCTCTCTCTCTTTTTAGTATACTTAAGTTTGAGAATTCACACAAGAACATGCAAAAATCAAATAGAAAAGCCACTGTGATTATAGTAAAAGCTGATTTACTTACCATGCATTTGTCTACAGCTGCTGTGAAAATTGCTTTAACCAGTCCTAGCTGTGGGCTGAGAATGAAATACACATTTTGAAAGTTTATCAGAAGAAATAGGCATTAACGAAACACTTTGATTTTAAAAGTAAATAAGAACATTGGAAATTAAAGTTCCCGAAGCAACTAGAAGTCTTTCATATTGTATATGTGTATCAAAGTGAAAAATTAAAATACACATATGCACAATGGAGAGACTTAAAGAATTGCCATGGAAGAGTGTAACATTACAGTACTTCTTCAGGGGCAGCATTAAAGAGATTTCTGTTTCGCTCCCTACCTGGAGAAACAGCAGACCCCAAAAGAACTGAGACACAGGTCCAGAAACACAAAGGATTTCCTTGAAAATCAGAAAAAGCATAAGGACCTTTCACCTAGACAGGTTTGAAATCTCCTTTAGTACTACTATCCCAACCAAATAGACTTTTCCAGAGGAAAAGTTCTTCACAAGTGGACCAATTCCTATATTAATTAATGTCTGATTCAGCATATCTTGATGAAATGTGGCATCAGTTATGATAGGAGCAGATGTTTTTGTAACATCATCACCACCGATTAACGACGGCTTCACAGGCTGTTATACACACCAAACCACAGTGTAACTCACCATACTCTGTGATGTATATGATGGTATAACACCATAACATACACCTCAAGAGCTGAAACTGCAGCTGAGAGTCAAATGCAGCTGTGCAGTGGGGCCATGGGATGTTAGAAATGCCAGCCAGAGCACAACCTGACTGTGGCTTTTAAAAACCCCTTGACAATAACCAGATGCCCGGCACCATGTACCAAACTGAGGTTTGTACTTGTACCCCCCTATCACGTACTGAGCCCCGATGGCACAATCAATTGGGAGACCTCTGAGAGCACACCAAATTACATACTTTTCCAATACTCTGAAATCTTGATTTTGTAAATCCTCTCACCCTGATTTATAATAAGTGAGTGATGATCCAAAGCCTGGATTTGGAGGATTATCCAAGGACTAACAGTATCTTTGTCAATGAAAGTGAATATATCTGTCAGTCTCTCACTGTTAATTCAGGAGTCAGTTGAAAATATTATTTGATCAAAGCATCCATAATGCTTTAAAGGCCTGTAACAGATCAGATCCAATACTGAGATGAGACATCAACCTTCAATTCTTACCATGTATTTGAACAGAGATACAGCAATGCATCACATTTAAGTACGTGCCACAAAAATGGGAAATACCTATGAAACTGGTAAGATACTAGCAATTAAAAGAATAAAGGAATGTTTTATGGTGACTAGTTTAAAGATCCCCATCCTATACTTTCAACAAGATAATAAGCAGCCAATAACATTAGGAATAAATACATATATAGTAAACATTCTTTTCAGTCCAAAGTCTACTTGTGTGTACAGACAGCTTCAGCCAAAAAACAAAAAAAAAGTGTAGCAGGAAAACTGTTATGCTAAAATTTACTGCAAAAAGATTTTCACTTTTTAAAAAATGCAAATGAAATGGAATTTCTGTTATTCAGTCCAGATTTATCTGTTAACAAGCTGTCAGTTTCTTAGTTGAGGCTACAAAGGCTGAACTCTACTGGAGGACTCAATTCCCCCTTTGGTGGCAATCAACATTGGATTTGCTGTGAACAAAGCACTTTGGGATCCCTTTTCAGACATCTGGTAAAAAAACCTCTTTGAATACCCTATTAGCCAGTACATGAGAAAAGTACTTTACAGTTCAGAAAAACAGAGATGGTATTTTATAGTATAAATGTATCAGACTTCTTTTATATTTGTCACATCTATATAAACAGTATGGTAATGGTAGTATGGCATTTTTTGTAAGTAGGTCACTGTAAATACTTGGAATTTTATTACATTTCTCAAACCTGAAAACTAGGACTTCATCCTTGCCAGTTGTGCCTCTTGGCACATCTACCTTAGACTTGCAGCAAATACTTCTGTAAATATGAAAGAGCCAAAACCAGAGATTTTAACATAACCTACATACCAACTGGTTTCCAGAGCCTGCAATACTCCAGAGTTATGACATCTTCATGATTAACAGGGCTATGAGCACTGTCTTTTTAGGTGATGGAGGAGTCCAGCTGTTTCACAGGAAACTAATACTGACTCTATCATCCAGGAGCTCAATAAAGGCTTATAGGTTAAAAACCTCCTAAAAATGAGCCACTGGGCTGGCTGGTTTGACAATTACTTGCCAAAAGGAAGTATCCTAGAGGTGCTGAATACATCCTCAGTTACTGAGGGAAAAAATGGATTTTATGTGCACACTGGACCTCTTGCCCCTGCAGATGACCATTTCCCTTCCCTGCCAGCCAGGGCCAGTCTTTGAGGAGTCAGGACATGAGGTAAGGGGGAGAGCATCAAGAGCCTCTCTCTTTGTGCCACTCTCAGCACCTCTTCCCTTGGTGTTTCAGTAACATGCAAACCAAGCAATCCTTCATGCCCTGGCTTTGAAGACCCTGAGAGTGCTTTGCAATGGAAAGGTGGAACCACATGCTTAATTTGGGGTTTTTCCCCCTGAATCAAGAAGAGATTGGTATCATCAAAAGAAATGTAGGAAAAACAGGAAAAGCAGGTCCCATCCAGACTTACGGCACCTTAATATCACAACACATACAAGAAAAGTTTGGGTGATCCGGAAGAAACAGAGCTCACACTGGAGATGTGCTTTATTTTACTGCTGCACATCTATCCAAAGTGGTGGTGCAATGCTGAGCAAGGGAAAAGATAGCTGGCAGGGGCACTGAGAGTTGTTTCATTAAAAGAAGCTATGTCCTGGCCAGGGCTTTATGTTAAACAATTTGCTGTTTAAGCAACCACCTGTTCCATCAAGTTAGAATTGGCTCTGGTTGAGGAAAAAAATTTAGAGACTAAGCTGAGAAGTATTCATAATGCTCCAACACTGAAAAAAAAAAATTTGAAAGGACATACAGTTCTATCTATCAAAGCAGAAGATTCCATAAAATCAGTATAAAACACATTTGTTGAATGTATTGTAGATGTTAGAAAACCCACTGAGCAAGCACATTCCTGATTACAGAATAAAATGAAAAGACTCTGCCAATCCTCATTCTACCATATGCATACAACAGAGCTCTCAGGAGTAAGTGCTGAGCTGAGCCACACGTACAGAGAGACAGCACCAACACACACATCTCGGTCAGCAGCAGGGCTGAGCCACCCCAGCCAAAGGAGGCAAGGAAATGAACAAGCAGCCGTCCCACCAGCTCCCCTGATGCTGCAAACAACTCAGTGGGTTACAGTCCCAGCCCAGCAGATTGAAAAGGAACCCTGGCCCAGGGGAACAACACTGGAGAGATACATCAATAAATTATACTGTGGCAAAGATTGCCACAGCTCTGACACCGAGCACTGAGGCTCCCAAACACTCCTGCTCTCATTGCATTTGTTTTTTCCAATCAGACACCTAGACAAGCTTAGCTTTTTAAAACCTTCTTACAACACGTGCACTTGTGCTGCTTTTCAGTGGAGGTCCTATCCCTGCAATATCATCATGCTTCTCATCTTTTGGCTGAGCTGCAATTTCCTTACCTTCCTCAATTTATCCAAACAAGCTGCTAAAGATTGCCTTGCCCTTGCCCTGAGATCTCTGCACAGCTCACCCAGGCTTTACTCCTGGGCTGTGGGCAGCAGGAATGCCCCTCAGAGCGTGGGGCAGCACAGCAGTGCCCATGCAGCAGGCACAGCAAATGCAGCCCAGAATAACAAGCTGGCTGCTCAGGTGCAGCAAAAAACCTACAGTCCAGAGACTCTGACTGCTGCACGGAAGCCAAGAGGTGATACAGAACAGCAGCATGTTGCTCAAACCTCTCCAGGAGTGGAAAGGAACAGAAAGGACAGATAGATGAAGGATTGAGCCTAGAATGCTTTGAGGATTTGTTTGTTTGTTTGTCTGCCTCACTTTCTTTTAGTCAAACAACATATGTGAAAACACCACATACTAATTGAATAAAAACCAGAAAATAAAGAATCTCAGAAACTGAAAATCCATTAGGCTGTATGTATTGCTCTTAAAGAATAAAAGATAATTTGTTAATTAAGAAGAAATGAACATATCAACAATTCAATACAAATCATCAGCCCAAGCAATTGCATTAGCTTCTCTGAATGGCAAATAGCTTATAAGCTCCTCACTTTTGCTCTTTAAAGCTTTTCTTTTTAAACAAAACAAAACAAAAAAAAGCACGTTATTTATTCAAATTACATAACTACTTCTCAGAAAATGAATTTATTGGAGTGTTTTGAAAGCTCTACTGCAATTTTTACATTTACTCCAGAAAGTGAATGATGGCATGTACTGAAAAAGTTGGCTATGTAGGATGCTAAGTGGTTTGTCTTACAGATACAAACCAAGCTTAAAATTAATTATTCCTCCTTTCCTTGCTGCACTTTTCTCAAGTTGCCACCTTATCTCTGGAGTAGTTCATAAGATAATTATTTTCATCCCTTTTCTCAGTAACATCAAGAAAAGGGTTATCTCTGAATACAGTGTTCTTCATAATTTTACTTTCTTTTAAACCATCAGTTATTACTTCTACATGAGCCAACTTTCAACCATCCATGTCATGAGATCTGAAAGCCAATCTGCACTGTAGAAACAGAGAAAGTAAATCCAGGCCTGCCTGAGCAAAGGC
This sequence comes from Urocynchramus pylzowi, assembly GCA_013397555.1. Lineage (NCBI taxonomy): Eukaryota > Metazoa > Chordata > Aves > Passeriformes > Fringillidae > Urocynchramus > Urocynchramus pylzowi. The sequence goes on along the minus strand of VZRH01007329.1, from coordinate 88,507 downwards.
AGTGGGCTGGCAGTGCCAGCCTGGCACACAGCCCCTGTGTGCCCAGCGGGATCCGAGGCAGCAGCTCCGCAGCACAGGGAGCAGGGCAGGAGCTCCCTGGGAGCCCTCTCCCTGCCCTGCAGGCAGGAGAGTGACTTCCTGCACAGAGTACTTGGCTCAGTGCTCCCAGACACCCAGAGCCCAACCTGGGCATGCCACCAGTGCCAGAACACCATCTTCAGATGAGGCCTGTCTGTGACACCGTAGGGAACGATAATGACACGGAAAATGCAAGGTACGAGCTTAACTGGCAGGAAAGCACAAGGACTGCTTTGTGCTGACCATGAAGCACGAGCATTTTCTGGGACAACCACTGCAGCATTAATCAATCTACACACCAATTTCCTTTAAAGTTCCTTCATTCTCAAGCCAGCCTTCGATTACCACAGAAATTCATAGAAGTGAAATAAGTGCTTCAACAATCAGTAATTTGGCTGTCTTTCCTAAATAATGATAAACAAATAATTATTTTATCACCTTTCTCTTCCAACACACTGCCAAATCCCACGTTCCAATAAGTCCTCAAATAATCCTAGGAAAAAGCAATCTTCTCTGGGCAGCACTAGGCCCTCCCCAGGCCCATTTCCTGCCAATGCCAGATGCACAGTGCAGATACAACCGAAAACTTTGTGGGAGGCAAATTCCAAGTGAAGCCCAGCCTGTGTGGCTGGGACACAAAGCCCCTGCAGAGGCACAGTCTTCTAATAAACTTCTGGGTGACCAAAGGCAGCTGCCTGACTTAGGAGCAGTGCCACATACTCAGTGCATAATGGGGAGAAGTGAGCAGCACTGGAATCTTCATAAGCTTCCCTTTTATAAATCCTTGTGCTTGTAAAGTCAAATAGGAGTTACAGAATGTGTTGCTAATGTTCATGAGGTTGGAGAATCTTTTTCTGTACAACTGTAAAATCCATTGCTAGAAAACAAACGTGACCCATTCCAGTTAACTTCATCAGCTTTGGGGTAAGAAGTCTTTCATAGGGAATTTTCAAGTATAAGTTTGAGACTGGCTGATTTCTGCACCAGCCACCTGCATCTTTGGGTAGCTCAGCTGAATAGTTCTCTGTTCATCTATTTTTAATGTGCAAAGCACATTACCAAAAGGAACAAAATGATAAATAGCAAACTATTCTTTAAAAAGGCAGAAAACATCTCTGTCACATAAAGTTCTATCAAATATTTCTCTCTTATTCGAAAATCCCCCTAAAGAACTTCTGCCCAAATATTTTTTAAAAAGGTTTGTAAATTCGATGTGACCTCTGTTTGACATCTGATTATGAAATTTGGTCAGATTTTTCAGCCCACCTGCTGTGCATATTAAACAACACAAACCCAGATTTTGAAAAAGCAATACTAGAAATTAATTTTGCTTTCGTCATTCTCATGCGAATTCCTGTAGCCAAAGTTTTACACAAAGGTTTTCAAAGCAAATGGCTTTAGAGAGGAGTTTCTGAGAGGTAGTTAGCTAAGACAATTCTCTGTGGAGCCACACAGTGGTGTCTCCAAAGCCCTTGGCTCATCCAGCTGTGCTGGCCCTTCTGCAGGTCTGCTCAGCACTCAGAACCAGTGCTGCAGGCAAACCCTGCCTGCCATCCCTGCAGGGCTCCGGTGTGTGAGCAGCACCTGGAGCTGCAGCACGTTCCCAGGGAACAGCCCCAATGCCTGCCAGCAGCCCTGACTGGAGAGCAGGTGGTCAGCAGGGATCTCCTATCAGCCAGGACTGCAGGACCACAAGAGCACTCCATGGTGACCCACCAAATGGAGAAACCCAGCTATTCCTCACCAACAGAAGGCACTGGAGCTGGGAATGCCAGCCCAGCAATATGTGAGCGGGCTGTCACTTCTCCTTCACCAGCAAACCTGTACAGAGAGCAGCACTCCTCACCAGTGACACCTTCTGACCTTTTGGTGCTTTATGGCTACCAAACATTAATAGAACTTCTGACCGCGGAGTCGCACTGCTCGAAACCACCTCTGCCTGCAAACTCCTGACACTCTACAGGTGCCACCAGAGCCCTACAGATGGGACAAGTCAGAGTCTGCACCTGGGTTTTGATTGCTATGTTCAGGGAGAATGCAGAAATGCCTAAGGAACTTGAAAGGAAAAAAATGGGGTTCATGCCATATCCTGATGCATGACACACACCAGACACTGATTTGCCCCAGCAGACAGATGATAACAAACAACTGACATAGGGATTATCTACATTCTGTCCTGACAACTTAATTAAGTCATTTAATTAGCAACAGCCATCAAATATTGCACTGGCACTGTTAGTAACTCCATCTATTGCTGCTGGATTACCTTTTTTGTCTGTGTTTAATGTCTGAGATGAGATGTGATGATACTTTGTGACCACCATCCTGCTAATGGCATGGTCTGGCCTGAGCAAAGGAACCAATCCTTGAAATTATTCTCAAGGTACTCAGAATTGGTCAAAAATATACGGATGGATTTTTTTCAACAGAAAATTGCAATTAACAAAATTAATATAAAAAAGAAAAATATATACATACACAACATCTCACTAAAAAGTCTGGAACAGTTGGATTAGACTACAATTTCTCATTATGATTTTAATACTCTATTGCCATTTTACAGATTTAACCAACATTTCAAAAATCAATTTTGATAATCCATATTGTTGAAGGTTTAATTACTAAGACAGCATGTGACAAAAACCAGATAGAACAAAATATTCTAATTCAAAATGAAAATGTGTCCAAAATGTCAAAAGTCCTTAATTGTTTTTTTCATTCTAATTCACACCAACATTTCTCAGATTCTTGAATTTCCATCTAAGTGGAAGTTCACGTTTCATCATCGGGATCTGCTTAGACCCAGTTAAGGTCGAGCATGAGGCCTCAGAGTGTAAATTTCTCGTTTTGCAAAGCAGCACTATCTTATAATCTTTAACATGCACAGACCCATTAACACAGGTGGCTCACACATAATCTTATACTTCTCAAACACAGAGGGAAATCCTTGATTACCAGTACAGTCTTCCCCACCTTGCACCTGCAGGCAGGAATACCAACCCCGGCCACACAGGCCCAGGAGCATCCCGTGCACCGGCACTTCCTTGCCCCTTGCACACAGCTGGGCCCAGCCCTGAGCCCTCCGAGCTTGTCCCGTTTGCCACAGAATTCCCTCACTTGTCCAAAGAGCAAGTAAGACCTCTGAACAGAAACACATCCTCTCTTGTAAATTCTGTGGGAGCTTCCCTACAGAATTACATAAACCAAATGTATTTACTACAGTGTCTGTAAAATTATCATTTGTTTCAGAATTCAGACTCCATTCTCCTTTTCCAAACCAGACCTGCTAGAATCGCTGCCTGTGCTGTTCCCCACCCATTTTGTGTGTTTCCCAAAGTCTTGTGGGCTCTTGCTGGACATGGGGGGTTTAGTACTGCTTAACATCTCAGGCTGCATTAAAAGAACCATTCTCTGCCTACTCACAGCACCAAAAATACTGCAAACAGCTTCTTTTATAACATGGCAACCTGACCCCATTTTGACCTGAAGGAAATATGGTGACCCAAAAGAGCCATGCAGCAAGGGCTATTGATTGCTCTCTCCACAGCTGAAGCAAGAAAATAAACATATTTGTATGGGTTCTAGTGAAGTTCAAAGGGACTGGGTGTAACTGGCTGGCTCTAAAGAAATATCCCAACCAGTCTGCCCTTCCCTCACTGCTCAGGATTTCTTTAATGAGGAAATGCACTTTACCTGTACAAATCTGAAAGGCATACCACTGGCACCCAGTGGTGAGCAGGATGAGGCTTTAAGCACTCCTCGTCAAAAAGGCCACGAAGAGTCAGGACAGCCCAGAGAGGCAGAGAGGCAGGATAGACCAGAGAGGCAGGACAGCCCAGAGAGGCAGGATAGCCCAGAGAGGCAGAGTCAGGACAGCCCAGAGAGGCAGAGAGGCAG